>APFE030350991.1:162122-242475 GCA_000404065.3 Pinus taeda
AGAGTCAAAGCTATTAGAACCAGAACTAGCTTTTCCAAGCCATGGGAACAAGCTTTTATAGAGGAGAAGGAAGAGATAAGGTCAATCCCCACAATCATGGATTTG
The DNA here is from genome assembly GCA_000404065.3 of Pinus taeda. Classification (NCBI taxonomy): domain Eukaryota; kingdom Viridiplantae; phylum Streptophyta; class Pinopsida; order Pinales; family Pinaceae; genus Pinus; species Pinus taeda. The sequence continues at coordinate 162,228 of APFE030350991.1, forward strand.
GCTTCATCACTTGGAAACTTCCATGGAATGGTGGCAAACAACTTTCCATCCAAGGAGATTCGGAGCCAAACCATCCTCACTCAACTTGGAATCAGTTTGGTGAATGAGGTGGACAGAACCTTCGGAGGTTTGAGTGGTTGAAAACTTTCAAAATGGTTGGCGCGATTGCGACTCTGGGATAGAGCGCTAATGGCGTGCCCTTTCATTAGGATTTTCCCCATTGGCGCGGGCATAACACAGGGCATCAGTGCTAATGCGAAAAGGGCTATTTTTAGGGGCAATGAGTAGGAGATGTCTTAAGGGCATATGAAGCCATGTTTAGAGGTAAATAAGGCAAGTGGTTTCAAGTCTTGTCACTTCTCACAAGTCCCGGAATGGGTCCTCTAAGATGCGGGAGAGGGGTAACAGGGACGGTGACAAACGGTGACAAATTACTGTGTAACAAGGCATGATGATGACAAAAAAGGGAGAATAGCTTCAAAGTGAGTTGTATAAGAAATTTTCTAAAAAACAAAAAAGAACCAGAATGATAAGAAATAACACGAGGTCGAGGAAACACAACTATTGTTGAGATGTGCTTCAAATAGGTAGTAAAATTCATTAAGAAATGGTTGAGTGTCGCATTTTCCATTGATGCCAAAGGGGGGGAGAATACAGAAAGGAGAGGATCCAGTAAAAGGATTATATTACCATCAATGAAAAAGGGGGATATTGTTGATATGTTAGTTTTGGATTGAATATAGCATAAGCACTGAATACACACACACACACACACACACACACACATATATATATATATTCCCAAGAAGCAGTTCAAGGAGAAGCCATCGGGAGCTAAAGGAAAGACATCAGAAGCCAAGAGCAAGAGCCAAAACAATCCAAGGAGGAGTAGATCCAAGAGAAGACCACATATGCCCAAGTGAAAGAGCCAAAAGGAAACAATAGTGATATTGGAGTTTCGGAGCCCAAGTAAAGAATGAAAATAAGTATTGGAGGAGTGAAGAATACTAATAATAGAGGAGCAAAGAGAAATGATAGTTCGGAAGAAAACCAATTTTAAATAAGGCATTTGAATATTACCAGAATAATAAACTTTGCAAACCTTTTAACCAAAGTTTGCAAATCGACATTTTATTATGTCACCACCCAAAATCTTTGAACCTGATCTCCAATCTCCAACTCCAATCTCTAATCTCTAACTTTGACCTCCAATCTCTGATCTTCAATCTCTGACTCTGAACTCTGATCTATGATATGCAATATAACTCTCTAATCTCTGATATGCAATATAGACCACCGATCTTTGAAATCTGATATGCAGACCTGACTAATTTAAGTTAACGATTTAATTATTAAATAACATATACCACTTTATCAGAAATGTGTCATGTGCACAACCTAAAACTCCCCGATATCCATGTGGTCTCGATGTACATGAGTAAAGTGATGATGTGGCATGTGGAACCTGTCAGCATCCATTATAATATGGTTTCACGTTGTTTAAATGTATTCATTTTATTAAAAGATATGGCCCCTCCTATCTTTCTATTATAATATGGTTTTCGTAACAATGAAACTATGTTATATTTGGTCAATTATTAACAAAGACCCCTTCCAACACCTATTTAATATATTTTCAATGTGCCACCTGGTGGGTTCCAGTGTTGCAACAATAATGCTGCAACTCCTGGGACTCCCTTCTTTACTTTTATCAACCCGGCAGTTTGTAACAAACTTGGAAGCGACGATGTTGTATGCACAAGTACTAGCTCTTGCCACAACTGTAAGGACTCTGGACACCACATATCTCCACAATGGTATGATATTGTCCACTTTGGGCCTAAGCCCTCATGGATTTGCTTTTGGACTTACCCCAAAAGGCCTCATACCGAAGGAGATATTTGTCCATCCTTATATACCCATGATCCTCCCCACTTCTAGTCAATGTGGGACTTTGGTCGTATACCCAACAATCCTCCCCTCGAACAAAGGACCATAGAGCCTCCCCTCAAACGATTATCCATCCATCCACTCTCTACCAACCAGGATTCTCCGCTCCAATGCGTTGGAAGCACACGCCTTACATGGAACACCACCTGCCTCGAGAGCTTGCTCTATCCCAGGTCAACTCCTCTTCACCCTGTTGGGACCAGGACACGTCCATGAAGAATCCGGAGCACACCGCCTGTCTAACCGAGCTCATCCACGGATCCCATCGTGATATTACCGGGGCCCACCACCTTCGTTCCGAATTCCGAGGATTCATCCACTTGGCTAACTTCAGGGCATGGCTCTGATACCACTTGTAACGACTCTGGACACCACATATCTCCACAATGGTATGATATTGTCCTCTTTGGACCTAAGCCCTCATGGATTTGCTTTTGGACTTATCCCAAAAGGCCTCATACCAATGGAGATATTTGTCCATCCTTATATACCCATGATCCTCCCCACTTCTAGTCAATGTGGGACTTTGGTCGTATACCCAACAGGAATGAATGACCATTGAACTGTATTGAAATTTGTTCGGTCTGTGAAGAAAACCACTCCACAGACAAGTGCCCTTCTTTACCTAGACTCAGAGTTGTATATCAAGGAGCAGAAGGGGTCACTGAGCAGCTTTGCTACATTAACTAAAGGAGACCTCCTAGGCCTAGACCATAACAACAGGGCATGCAAGGGTAATCCCATGCATATTACAACCCCAACCAAATCACAACTATACCTTCTTGGGGACCCCCTGCTCATCCTTCCTAGTCTACACCCCCTACTTTTTCCTATGCATCTCAGTATCATTCCTAGCCAGCCAGCTAGTCATTTCAACCTTATGCTCTCCCACAATCTTAGTGGAATACACCACTCCATGGGTGGAGGCCCCAATACAACAATGCTCCAGCTCTATTGCCTCCACCACTTGCCCAACCACAAATCCTACACTCTGCTCCACCCAAGCAACCCCAGATGACTACCCAGCCAAATCCGAACCTGAACAATAGGTAGGCTCAACAAGTATACATTGGAGAGACATCATATCCAGCTTATGCTGTGGAAATCTAGGAGATGAACCTGAGATCTGGGAGAGTTATCCCAGATAACCAACCTCTCCCTCCACCTAGGGAGGTTGAGGAAGAAAGAGAGAAAAGAAACCTTAAAGTAAATCTAGCTTTTTTTGAGAGATTAGCCCAACCACTCTAGCCTACCCCAGAAGAAACTGAACCGAGGTTTATTCCGCCCAACTTCATGCTTTGGAAGCAACCATGGGAGGAGGACAACAAGATGATGATGACTTGATTGAGCACCTGGTTCATTACTTTTAGAAGAAGCAGTAAAGGAAACCTAGAACAATCATCCAATTGACATATGCTTGGTCAATCCCAACCCACTCCATGTCAAAACCATAGAATTTGACCCAGAGAAAAACTTGAATATTAATCCATCTCTTTCGACTCTCGAAGAGGAGAAGCTATGCAACATGTTAAAGGAAAATCTAGAAGCCTTCACTTGGAGTTACAAGGAAATGAAGGGAGTACACCCCTCACTGTGTACTCACCACATGTACATCAAAGAAGGTTGCAAACTGGTCTGACAACCACAAAGGAGGATGAATCTAACTCTTAAAGATATAGTCAAAGAAGAACTACAAAAACTGCTAGATGTAGGATTCATTTACCCTATCTCTGAGTGAATAGGTATCCCCTTTGGTGTTAGTTCCGAAGAAAAATGGTAAGTGGAGGATTTTTGTCGATTACAGGGAGTTGAAGAAAGCCATAAAGAAGGATCATTTTCCTCTACCCTTCATTGACCAAGTGCTAGATGGCCTCGTAGGGAAAAGGTTTTTCTCTTTCCTAGACGGATTCAGTGGGTACAACCAAATCCAGATTTTCCCAGAAGACCAGGATAAGACCACACTCACCAATCCTTGGGGTACTTTGCCTATAGGATCCTTCCTTTTGGCCTATGCAATGCTCCTGCCACTTTCCAGAGAGCAGTCCTGAGTATTTTTACCGAATTAGTCCATGATGCGGTGGAAATTTATATGGATGATTTTACACCTTATGGCTGTGATTTTCAAGAAGCCCTGACTAATCTAGGCAAAGTACTGTACAAATGCATTGAAATGAACCTATCTCTTAGTCCTAAAAAATATGAATTCTTAATGACTGCAAGGACCATGCTAGATCATTCGATATCTTAGCAAGGACTACAGTTGGACCCAAACAAAATACCCATCATCCAAAGGGTCCCACCTCCTCAAAAGCAGAGATATGTCAGAATTTTCTTAGGTTAGATGGATACTACCGAAGGTTCATAAATGACTTCAGCAAGTTGGCCTCTCCTTTATTCGGGTTGTTGGCCAAAGATTCTGAGTTTATATGGTCAAAAAGCTGTCAAGAGGCTTTAGACATTCTAAAGAGTAAGTTAACTACTACACCAATTCTCCGAAGCCCAAACTGGGCCCTCCCCTTTCATATTCATGCTGATGCCTCACACAAAGCCATAGGAGCAACCCTAGGTGAGGTAGAGGAAAAACTGCCTTATGCTATCTATTTAGCAGTGAGAACTTGTCAAAGGCCGAGCTAAATTATACAGTGACTAAAAAAGAAATCATGGCTGTTGTGCATTCATTAAAAAAATTCAGGCATTACATTATAGGTTATCAAACGTTTGTGCATACTGACCATGCTCCATTCAAATATTTAATGAATAAACTAGATGTGAATGCTCGAATTATAATATGGTTGCTTTTATTACAGTAGTTTGATCTAACAATTGTTGATAAGCCTAGTAAGGAAAATGTTGTTGCGGACTTTTTATCTAGGGTAAATGTGCCTAGAGGTGAAGAAGGAATGGTGGATGACTACTTACCAGATGAGCACTTGTTTGCTATTTCAGTTCTCTCTCCATGGTTGTTGATATAGCAAACTATTTGGTATCAACACAGTTCCCACCAAACTTTCCCTCCAAAGAAAAGAGAAAGATAGTCAGGAAAAGCACCCCATTCACTTGGATTGGGGGCAATCTTTTCAAACTTGGCCCAGATCAAATCTTGAGAAGGTGTGCAAGGGAAGAGGAAGTCGTTGACATCCTTCTGACCTGTCATGATGGGCCTTGTGGAGGTCACTTTGCAGCAAAGAGGACAACATTCAAAGTGTTACAAGCAGGCCATTATTGGCCCACTCTTCATCAGGATGTGAAAAAGTACACTAGTCAGTGTGATCGGTGCCAGAGGATGGGAAGGCCTACTCCAAGAGATGAAATGCTTCTGCAGTCTCAAGTGATTTTCGAGCCATTTGACAAGTGGGGCATGAACTTCATTAGGCCTATCAACCCTCCTTGAAAGCAAAAACAATACATTATTGTGTGCACTGATTATTTGACTAAGTGGGTTGAAACCAAGGCAATTAAGGCAACAACAGAAGAGAAGGTGGCTGAGTTCCTAGGGGAGAATGTATTATACAAATTTGAAGAGAGCTAGTTATAGACCAAGGCAACCAGTTTAACTCCAACATGTTTGAAGACTTGCTGAGCCATCAGAAAATCAAGCATAGGACCTCCACTCCCTATCATCCACAAGCTAATGGGAAAGTGGAGGTGACCAACAGGGCACTGGAGGGAATCTTAACCAAGGTGGTGAGTAGCAACAGGAAGGATTGGGCAAAAAGACTAGTTGAGGCCACCTGGGCTTATAATACCACATGGAAGACCACCACTGGATTCACACCCTATGAGTTGGTCTATGGAAAAAGGCCTTGCTGTCCATTGAGTTTGAATATAACACATTAAGGATGGTAGCCCAATTAGATTTGGATCTCAGCAGAGCACAAAAAGAGAGATTGTTCCAATTGAATGGCTTGGATGATTTCAGAATGTAGGCCCTCCTACATACAGAGATAGTTCAACTTCAGAAGAAGATCTGGCATGATAAACATATTAAGGAGAAGTAATTTCAGGAGGGCGATTGGGAATTGTTATATGATTATAGGTATAAAGACTTCAAGGGTAAGTTAAGGACAAGATGAATTAGACCTTATGTTGTGGAAAGATGCCATGATAATGGTTCATTGCAAATCATAACTATAGATGAAGAAGCCATTCCTTTGCTTGTTAATGGGCATCGATTGAAAGTGTACTAGAGACCTTTATCAAAACAATAGTTCATTGATAATATTAATAAAACAATGATGATGGTGGAGCAAGTTCCAGCTCCTCCCTCATCAAATAATTGAGAAAAAAGAAAAAAGAATAAGGACTCAGGTGAAAAACTCCATGAGGCACCTGAGTCCCATCTTGGGGTTGAAAACCTCGTGAGGCGGCCCAATGATGAAAAAAAAAATAAAAAAAGAGAAAAAATAACAAAAAGAAAAAGATAATAAGAAGATCCTTGGATGAAAACCTTCCTTGAGGCGCCCAGGGCAAACAACTACAGTGAAAACCTCTCTGAGGCAGCCTAGTTGTTTTTCAAAAAAATAAAAAAAATTAATATATTATATATAATATATATATATATATATATATATAATATATATATTATATTTTATATATATTAATATATATATATATATATATATTAGTATAATATATATATATATAGATATATATATATTTGTCATGAAATTTCCATTTTCCGGTGGGTGAGAAAGACAGTCAAGGAGAAAAAGAGGATCCCAAGGAGACCCCTGCCTCTCACATATTCATATTCTCCACTCCTTACCATGCAACCCTCCATCATTTTTGACATTTTTCCACTCCATCACTTTTATTTATGCAAAGGCCGTGTTTTCTACAAGATCCCCTGAAAACCTATAGGATGATCCTGTAGGAATTACAGTGACCCGAAAATTCTACAGGAAGCAATCTGAAGGCACATGATGGATTTGTCAGGTCCCTAAAATTCACCCTATGCATGATCTAGCACCTCACCTCGTCCACCATCATCATCCCTGCACTCACCATTCAAAACAAAAAAAATCAGATTCAACAGTTTCTACCAGTCTTAGAAAAAAGGGGAAACAGAGAGGAGTAAGAGCATTACTTGAGTATCCTTTGCTCTCCACCCTTCTACTCCTTATTTCCATCCATGTCACCATCCTCATAGCCCCAACCAACAATATGATTAAAGAATTCTGAGAGGGAAGCAACTACATGACATCCTATAGGAAATCCTATAGCAGCCTATCCCATAGAATGGAAATCACACCAGAAACATGTCTTCAATAGGATGATCCAGGAGCACCACAACAGCAGCAACATCAGATCTTTAGCCATAGATACCTGCAAAAGCAAAGAAACTATTAGCAGAGAGCAAGAGGAGGTAGAATAATGGCATGCATCAAATATACAACGCAACACCTCTGTTCTTCGACAACTGCAGCATAGCATTGAAACCACAGGTAAGTATCCTGCTCGCTCACTCATATGCATCATGTAGTAAAAAATTGTAAGGGTTATGAGATAGTTGGTTTATAAGTGAAAGGTGGCCAGTTAACTTGGCCACCTTCGTTCAGTCAGCAAATGCACAACTGGGTGTCCTCTCACACATGGTTATAGTCAACTCAAAGACAGAGAAGGAGTAGGACAAAAAGCGGTTAAACTATGGATCTATCAGGTGGGAGATGATTACGAGGAGTGGGAAATGATAAGGTGGTAGTGGGGACCAATAGTCTAAAAATGGCAATGTACCTTTGCTTCTAGCACACCACCTCAGCCCAAATCACCATAAGAGGAAATAAAACATCGTTCCCATGCATTCATACATTTCACCTCCTCAAAAATCCCTCACTCAAGTCGCTCTCATAACCTAGGCCACCCATCGGAAGCAAAGATGCATCGTTCTACACAGGAATTCCTACAAGAGCATGCATAGGAATTCCTACAAGATACAGTCCACAAGATACACAAAGATTGTCTATAGGATACACAAAGACTGTCTACAGGATTGGTAGAGAAGAGTTCAAAAGGGATATCATAGGAATTGGCCACTACAACTAGTCTAAAGAGGTAGGCTCTACAATTTCATCCCCCTTTGCAAGTAAATGAACCAGGGATACTCTAAAATTGAGTGAATTTAGAAACTGTGTGAAGTGAATTAAATACAAAGTCAACTCTGTTTTGCTCCTGCATTTGAAAAATTGTGTCAACCCTCTCATTTTCTCCTCAAGCTTCACTAGAAAGATGACAAGAGGGTTTAATAGGAGAAAGCCCACAAACAGTGTGAGAATCCAACAACACCCCCAGGTTCTTGAAATCTTTACAAGACACAATTGGATGGGGTTTTTCGAAAAATTCAGAGGGTATGATGATGGGGTGGCCCAAGAATTTGCTCTTTCCCCCACTCCACATAGCAGAATCCATGCCACTGTGGTAGTAAGGGGCCTCACTATAGATCTCACCCTAGAGATCATCAACAGGGTCACCACACTTCCCCTACGAATCCCATGGAGAAAAGAAGACAAAGGAGACAACCAGATGGCAAAGAGAAAATTCCTTTTAGAAGATGAAGAACCCACTAAGGACAAAAATGGAGTAAGGAAGGAAAGTCTGCCATACCCATGGAGTGAGGTAGGCTACCAAATCATCAAATACATCTCATGTGAGGGTAGATATAGTGAGGTAGGCTACCAAATCATCAAATACATCTCATGTGAGGGATCCTTAAGGAATTAATATTTGGGGTAGAAACATCACCTCACCAAAGACTCAACATACCATATTTCTTGCTGCAATCACTCGTAGACTCAAGCATCAAAGTGAAGGAGGGGAATTCCTAACAGTTGGCTCACCATGGGTTGATTAGGATCCTCAATGAAGATGCCCTCCAAAACCTCATAACCCCTATAACATGGTCAGTCTTCAGAGACTTGCTAGCAGAGGATGACATCAAAGCCCCCACTTATGATGTTAGTCCTACTTTCAGTGAAGAGGAGGTAGATAAGGAAGAGGAAGATACAGAGCAAGATAAGGATGATATGGATGAAGAAGGAGATGACACAAAGGAACATGATGAAGTTGAAGAAGAAGAGGGAGAAGAGAAGGAGGGTGATGATGAAACAAAGGAGGAAATTAAGGAGGAAACTGATAAAGATGATGAAGATCTACAAAAGGAAGAAGACAGGAAAAACAGAGAGGAAGAAGGCAATAAAACAAAGGGAAAAGAACACAAGGAGGAGTCACCTAGCGTGTCTCCAGAGGCTACTGAGAGAGAGGCAACAACTTCCCTCACTGCTCTCAGCACCCTAGTCAAGCAAAAATGAAAAAGGAGGAGGAAAACCCCACTATATTTTAAAACAAGAAAGAGCACAAGAATAAAATAGGGGAAGCCACAAACATCAACAAAAATTCCTATTGAGATTGAAGATTCCCCTACACAAAAATACAAAATGCCTTCCCCTAAGTCCCTTATCACCTATGTAAGGAGGCCTACTACTATATCAACTTCCTCAAAGGGTAAGGAAATCCTGCAGGATCCACAACAAAATCTATAGGAAGCAAAAATAGTCCTACAAGATACTTTGTTGAATGTACAGGAGGCACAAAAATTGGAAAGAAAGGTAGGGGAGCAGCAGGAAGCTAAAGAGGAAGACCCAGAGACAAAGGAACCTAGCCCCCAACCTAACTTGGACTCCTATTATTGGTTTATTGAAGGAGGAAGGGTAATACCTCAAACATTTGCCATCCCACTGTTCTTCGAGTTGGAGAAGGAGAGGGCTAGAACCCACTGATGGATGTAGATCACCAAATCAAAGGGGGTGGAAGACATTGGGCACATGGAAGAGAAACTCAAAGAAATGGGTAGAGAGCTAAGTGGCTTAAGGGACAAAGAAGCTATAATGAGAAATCAACTTGAGAGAGAAAATGCATGGCTGAGGGGACAACTGCAGGAAAGAGAGAACTAACTAGCATGTATGGCCAGCCTCTCCTTGGAGGCAATCCAATGTAGGATGCCAATTAAATCCTCTGCTCTTTACCTCAAAGAAAAATAGTTGTAGTTTCAGATTAAGACACTAGCACAGAGGGGAACCATGCCATTTTAGGACTGTAGGCAGTTTATTGATCTTTGTGATCAAAGTACACTAGAGGATAGGGCCAAAATGGCTGAGTTTTATTTGCACAACATGGCCCTCACATACATGAATGTTTGGGACCCTAATGTCAAGCTAGGAGATCTATAATTAATGGCTTTGGAATCATGGATGAACCATGAGGAGTCAAGAGCTGCAGAGATGAAAAGGATATTGGCCAGAGAGCAAGCTGAACATCTTTTGATCAGAGCTGAGTAATCAAATCCCATGGCCCTCATCAGTACCCATAATTTGATTGCAAATGATCCTGAACTGGGAGCTAGATATGTTGCTGCCCAAGAGCAAGCAATTTCACATTTTGAGGACATGTTTAGGCTGCTACGAGATGATAGTATACATGCTTGCCTAAGGAGATGGAACACACTGCCACACAACTTAAATATAAGAGAATATCACTCCCCTCAAAGGTTGAGAGAGGCACTCAACATGACACATGTGTATAAGCAATCTATAAAAAGGTTGAAGGTCGATTGGATAGGCCTAAAACTCAGTCCACCACTACTCTTAGGGATGCTAGAAGGGAGAAAAGAAGAAGAAGAAAAGAGGCAGTGGGAAGAAGTAGAAAAGAAAGCAGGCTTATATGAACAAGAAGAGGAGACCACAACAGAGGTATGGGATGTCAGAGAGGCTACCAGAGCCATGAAAGATAAGGATATTGACTAAGTTGCTCAGAGGATGAGCAACACTTTCAATAGGGGGGTGATGATGAGCCTCATCATTGGGTAATTACATGGGCCTTAATTCACCTCCTAGCTTAGTCAAACCAACTATTCTCATAACTTATTGCATACTTTTGATTATATTTTGTTTACAAGATGAGTTAGAGTTGGATATTTTGCTTTGTGGTCTAATGTGCATTTAATGCAGGATTAAAGGATAAAAGGAAGGAATTTTGGAAAATACCAAGGTCAAAAATCAAATGGGACAAGGGAGAGGGATTATAGGAGGCAAATCCTCCTCATTTACTACCCCTCCATTCGAATATTCCTCCATCAGCTCGGAGTGCAAACAACCAAATCATGAGGACTAGAAGGTAGCCGAGCAAGTGAAAGACAAAGTAGATGTTTATCTCAAGTTTGGGAGCCGAGCCTCCCTAATTATAAGGAAGTCGTTGGAGACTTTAGATGTATAAGGAGAGAGGCCTAGGACCTCAGTAGGATTCAAATTTTTGATTGTAAAACTCTACTCTATTTTTGAGATGTAAGACTCGTGACAGGTTTTGATGTAATCCATTGTTTTGGTAATAAGAATAAGTTTTTCTTTGAGCCAGCACTGAGTTAACTCAAAAGGCTGAAGCTCTTGGGTTAGGGCCCAACCCTAGCAGCCAAGGCTCCTCTTTATTATACATGTATGCTAGTATAGATGCATAGCTTAATTGTTCATTTGCTTAATAGATGCATTTCCATTACAACAGTATAGATTAGCTTGGTTGTGTGATAGTTTGCTTCCATTTGTGCCTTCTTTCAAGTAGAAGGTTAGCAAGGAGAAAAAGGATCACCACAATGTTGTCAACAGGTGTCTCGGCCTCACTTCCTCCCTCTGGGACCATTAATTGAGGAAGGGACCCTTCAGCAGCCCCAAAAACATAGATTTCTAGTTCTTGTATGAGCTTTGGAGTTTGTTGTCTTTGATTCAGTATTTGGTTCATGTTGCAAGGTAGATTTCATTGTCATCTTTTTCCATCTCCATTTTTGCAATAAGATCTCACTCATGCTTTCATTCCCTTGAACAAATTTCTTCATGCATAATATAGGCAATTGATTCATTCTTTTCTAGTTTATGAAAATGTATCTTGTTGAATAGTTCTTGAAAGACACACATGTTTTAAGCAGAGTAGGTACTTTAGGAGGAGACCTAGAATTCATCACCATCAACCACCTTCCATTTCATCCACCATAGCCATCTCTTGTTTCACCATCACCCTCACTAGTTTTTCATTATTTTTCATTGAAATCCCCCTAGATACATTCAACAAATCTAGCCATCTCTTACCTTGGATATTGACTCCTGAGCACTCCTAGAACTTCTAACGCCCCATTCCGCTCATCACACACCTTTCCCAAGCTTCCCTACACCTCCAACAACTTACAATTATCTCTCGGATGTATCTTATAAGTTTCTTGCAATTCCTACAGGATCATCCTGTAGGTTTCTAGTACATCCTATAGGTTTTCCTGAAATGACCTGTTTTGAGGCTGAATTGATGGGAAACCTTTAGGAAGTCACAAAAATCCTCCTAGGACTCCTCCACACCATCTAACCACTTCATAAACCTTCTATCCATCCTCAAACACCTTCCATCCACCCATCACATCCACAAGAACAATTAGTTTGCATACTTGATTTTGCCAAAAAAACCAAAAAAAGTGAAAACAGATTTAGTTTAGTTTTTGCATGCACATTAGTATGGTTTGATGCTCTTTACTTTTGCAACTTAGATAGTAAATTTTTTTTAGTGTTGATTTAGCAATTCTGCTTAGCATAGCTGCTTAAATGGTTAATTAGGGTATGGTGTGATTTAGAATTATATGTTGTTTTTTATTAATGCAGTAGAGTAGCTCTCTTAGAGTAGATTTTCCTTTTTTTCATCAAAGAATCAAGCTTCTTTTGACTCCATAGAAGTCTGACTTGGAATCCCAGTGGTCTCTCACTAGCAGAACAGTGACAATAGGTAGGACCATCACTTTTACTTGTGCATACATCACCGTCACCTCCAAGTTTGTATGAACCCTGGGTTGATAAGTAAAGCTGGTAGCCTAGGGGTTGCAACATCCTTGCTGCAATACTAGCGCTCATCAATTTTTGGCGCCATTTCTGGGGAGGTGTTTGAGTAGAATGTGATTACTGCTTTCTTTTCTTCTATCTCTTGTCTTCAATATTCTATCGTTAGTTTATTTCTGCAAAAGTAATCTAGTTGCTTCCTTTCTTTCATTTTTCATTATCTGCTTTCCTTTCCATTCTGCAAGTAGGATTTCAATGTAGCAAGTAGCTTTTCATTATGTCAGTGATTTTCATTTAATCAACAATTTCATTTCTGCAAGTAATTTCCAGGTTTAACAATAAATAAATAAAAAAAATACAAAACCAACCCAAAAATATTTCCTTTCATGCCTCGTAGGAATAGGGACAACTTAGGGAAATTTTTGCCAAATACCCCCACTGCATCCAACAGCCTACCTTCTCTCTTCTTCGGTGGTTGTGAACTAGAGGAACCTTTAGGTGAGAAACCTGACATATTTGAAGAATCTGCATGGGAAGAAGAAGAAGAGGAAACCATTCCTACTGAACCAATGTCTGAAAACTGAAATGACAAAGGGAATAGAGAGAGAGTTGAGGGTGCCTTCCCCATTAGGGAAACCAACGGGGACACTAAGATGAAAAATATAAGCCCCTCTTCCCTACCTCATTTCCATGGCCTGACCACAGAGGACCTCGAAACTTTCCTATTTGAGTTTGCTGTTATATGCCAAACCTATGATTACACAGATGATGAGCAAAAGTTAAAACTATTCCCATCTACCCTCAAGGATGTAGAATTTCACTGGTTCATGGGCTTACCTGGAGATAGCATCACAAATTGGGCTTAGATGCAGCAAGTCTTTAACAACAAATATCTGGACTACTGTCAGTCAAAGGAAACTAAAGAAGAAATTTTCAGGATGACCGTAGGCCATGATGAATCCTTAGAAGACTAGAAAGAAAGATTCCATCTCAGTTACAAAAGGGCCAGGTGTACACTTGAACCTGAGTCACTAAAGTTGGTCTTGCTCAAGGGAGTAAGAGAAGATCTTCTAGATACCTTACATTTGTAGGAAGGAGGAGATATCTACCAATTACCCTATGAGGATATCAAGACTGTCTTTAGAAACAATTCTAGGTCGGCCAGTAAAAAGGGTAGGGGTAGTCAACCTATGGCCAATACACCATCTTGCAACTCATCCATTAAGGGTAAAATTGGAAACATGCTGGAAGATTTCAAAAGTGAGATGCTGCAAACCCTTGCCTTTCAAATGGACACCATGAACATTAAAATAAAGTAGGAGGAAGCAGAGAGAGCCTTGACCATCTTTTATTCTAGATGCACTAGGAGGCATCCTAGGAATGAATGTCCATTGAACTATATCTAAATTTTCTCGGTTTGTGAAGAAAACCACTCCACAAACAAGTGCTCTTCTTTACTCAGACTTAAAGCTATATATCAGGGAGCAGAAGGGGTCACTAAGTAGCTTTGCTACATTAACCAAACGAGACCTTCTGGGACTAGACCATACCAGCAGGGCATGCAAAGGTCATCCTATGCATATTACAACCCCAACCAAACCACAACTATACCTTCTTGGGGACCCCTTGTTCATCCTTCCTGGTCTACAACCCCTCCTTGGTCCTATGCATCTCAAGATCATTCCCAGCCAGCTAGCTAGTCATTTCAACGTTAGGCTCTACCACAACCTCAGTGGAATACACCACTCTAGGGGTGGAGGCCCCAATACAACAATGCTCCAACTCTATTGCCTCCACCACCTGCCCAACCACAACTGCTACACTTTGATCCACCCAAGAAACCCCAGATGACTTCCCAGCCAAATCCGAACCCGAACAATAGGTAGGCTCAAAAAGTATATAGTGGAGAGACATCATATCCATCTTATGCTGTGGAAATCCATGAGAAACCTAAGATCTGGGAGAGTTCTCCTAGATAACCAACCTCCCCCTCCACCTAGGGAGGCTGAGGAAGAAATAGAGGAAATAAACCTTAAAGTCAATCCACCCTTTCCTAAGAGATTAGCCCAACCACTCCAACCTACCCAAAAAGAAACTGAACTTCTGGGAGAATTGAAAAATATATGTGTAAAGATCCCCCTTCTCCAGGCAATAAAAGATGTTCTCATTTACAAAAAGTTGATTAAGGAGAAATGCTTCAAGCATCCAGGGATGCGAAAAATGGATGCCCCTACCATTAATGTCATTGGGCAGCCGTCCGACTTAATGTTGGGGCAGGTAATATGTCCAAAATATTTTGACCGTGGAAGCCCTGTAGTAGATGTGCACATCAATGGCACCATTGTCCCACACACTCTGATCGATCTTGGGGCTGCCATTAATGTGATGACCAAGGAAACCATGCTCAAGCTCAACCTCCAAGTGTCATTGAGGAAGACCACAACAGTTCTGCAACTTGAAGACCGTTCCACAGTGACCCCTGAGGGGATTATGGAGGATGTGATGGTCTCCATTGACTCTTGGGAGTACCATGCAGATATCTTAGTTATCCAGCCTAAAGCTAAGCTTACTGGTTATCCTCTTATCCTTGGGAGGCCATGGTTGGCCACAACTGATGCTTACATTAGTTGCAGAGCTGGGAATATGACCATCAAGAATGGGCATATGTCCAAGCAGTTAGTCCTATACCCTCATACTCAACCTTCTCTAGAGCATGATTTACCTTTATGGTTGGAGGAGGAGGAAGAAGATGAGGTTTATTCCACCCAACTTTATGCTTTGGAAGCAACCATGGGAGGAGGAAAACAAGATGAGGATGACTTGATTGAGCACCTGCTCCAAATTCCAACACTTTGTTCATTACCTTTAGAAGAAGTGGTAAAGGAAACCTAGAACAATCATCCAATTGAATTATGCTTGGTTGATCCAAACCCACTCCATGTCAAAACCATAGAATTCGGCCCAGAGAAAACCTTGAAGATTGATCCATCTATTTTTTTCTCTCGAAGAGGAGAAGCTATGAAACATGTTAAAGGAAAATCTAGAAGTCTTCGCTTGGAGTTATAAGGAAATGAAGGGAGTACACCCCTCAGTGTGTGCTCACCACATATACATCAAAGAAGGTTGCAAGCTAGTCTGGCAACCACAAAGGAGGATGAATCTAACTCTTAAAGATATAGTCAAAGAAGAACTGCAAAAACTGCTAGATGTAGGATTAATTTACCCTATCTTTGACAATGAGTGGGTCTCCCCTTAGGTGTTAGTTCCAAATAAAAATGGTAAGTGGAGGATTTGTGTCGATTACAGGGAGTTGAACAAAGCCATAAAGAAGGATCATTTTCCTCTACCCTTCATTGACCAAGTGTTAGATGTCTTGGCAGGGAAAAGGTTTTTGTCTTTCCTAGATGGATTTGGTGGGCACAACCAAATCCAAATCTGCCCAGAAGACCAGAATAAGACCACATTCACCTATCCTTGGGGTGATTTTGCCTACAGGGTACTTCCTTTTGCCCTATACAATGCTCCTTCCACTTTCTAGAGAGCAGTCTTGAGTATTTTGGCCGAATTAGTCCATGATGCGGTGGAAATTTATATGGATGATTTTACACCTTATGGCTGTGATTTTCAAGAAGCCCTGACTGACCTAGGCAAAGTATTGCACAAATGCATTGAAATGAACTTGTCTCTCAGTCCTGAAAAATGTGAATTCTTAATGACTGCAAGGACTGTGCTAGGTCATTCAATATCTCAACAAGGACTGCAGGTGGACCCAGCCAAAATAGCCGTCATCCAAAGGGTCCCACCTCCTCAAAAGTAGAGAGATGTCAAAAGTTTCTTAGGGTTAGCTGGATACTACCGAAGGTTCATAAAGGACTTCAACAAGTTGGCCTCTCCTTTATTCGGGTTGTTGGCCAAATATTCTGAGTTTATACGGTCAAAAAGCTGTCAAGAGGCCTTAGAAATTCTAAAGGGTAAGTTAACCACTGCACCAATTCTCCGAGGCCCAAACTGGGCCCTCCCCTTTCATATTCATGCTGATGCCTCACACAAAGCCATAGGAGCAGCCCTAGTTCAGGTAGAGGAAAAACTGCCTTATGCTATCTGTTTTATCAGTAAGAACTTGTCAAAGGTTGAGCTGAATTATATAGTGATTGAAAAGGAACTCCTGGCTGTTGTGCATTCATTAAACAGATTCAGGCATTACATTACAGGTTATCAAAAACTTGTGCATATAGACCATGCTCCAATCAAATATTTAATGAATAAACCAGATGTGAATGCTCGAATTATAATATGGTTGCTTTTATTACAGTAGTTTGATCTAACCATTGTTGATAAGCCTGGTAACGAAAATGTTTTTGCAGACTTTTTATCTAGGGTTAATGTGCCTGCAGGTGAAGAAGGAATGGTGGATGACCAGTTACTAGACGAGCACTTGTTTGCTATTTCAGTTCTCTCTCCATGATTTGTTGATATAGCAAACTATGTGGTATCAGCACAGTTCCCACCAAACTTTCCCTCCAAATAAAAGAGCAATATAGTAAGGAAAAGCACCCCCTTCACTTGGATTGGGGGAAATCTTTTCAAACTTGGCCCAAATCAAATCTTGAGAAGGTGTGTCAGGGAAGAGGAAGTCTTTGAAATCCTTCTGACCTATCATGATGGGCCTTATGGATGTCACTTTGCAGCAAAGAGGACAACATTCAAAGTGTTACAAGCAGGCTATTATTGGCCCACTCTTCATCAGGATGTGAAAAAGTACACTAGTCAATGTGATCGGTGCCAGAGGATGGGAAGGCCTACTCCAAGAGATTAAATGCTTCTGTACCCTCAAGTGACTTTCGAGCCATTTGATAAGTTGGGCATGGACTTCATTGGGCCTATCAACCCTCCTTAAAAGCAAAAACAATACATTATTGTGTGCACTGATTATTTGAATAAGTGGGCTGAAACCAAGGCAATTAAGGCAATGATAGAAGAGAAGGTGGCTGAGTTCCTAAGGGAGAATGTATTCTACAAATTTGGGTACCCTAGAGAGCTGGTCATAGACCAAGGTAGCTAGTTTACCTCCAACATGATTGAAGACCTGCTCAGCCATTAGAAGATCAAGCATAGGACCTCCACTCCCTATCATCCACACGCTAATGGGCAAGTGGAGGTGACCATCGGGGTACTGGAGGGAATCTTAACCAAGGTGGTGAGAAACAACAGGAACGATTGGGTAGAAAGATTAGTTGAGGCCACTTGGGCTTATAATACCACATGGAAGACCACCACTGGATTCACACCCTATGAGCTGGTGTATGGGAAAAAGGCCTTGCTGTCCATTGAGTTTGAATAAAACACATTAAGGATGGTAGCCCATCTAGATTTGGATCTCAGCAGTGCACAAAAAAGAGAGATTGTTCCAATTGAATGGCTTGGATGGATTCAGAATGTAGGCCCCCTTACATATAGATATAGTTCAACTTCAGAGGAAGATCTGGCATGATAAACATATTAAGGAGAAGCAATTTCAAGAGGGTGATTGGGCATTGTTATATGATTCTAGGTATAAAGACTTCAAGGGCAAGTTAGGGACAAGATGGCTCAGACCTTATGTTTTGGAAAGATACCATGATAACGGTTCAATGCAAATTAGAACTATAGATGAAGATGTCATTCCTTTGCTTGTTAATGGGCACCAATTGAAAATGTACAAGAGACATTTATCAAAACAAGAGTTCATTGATAATATCAATAAAACAATGAGGATGTTGTAGAAAGTTCCAGCTCCTCCCTCATCAAATCACTAAAAAAAAAGAAAAAATAATAAGGACTTAGGTGAAAACCTCAATGAGACACCTAAGTCCCATCTTTGGGTTGAAAACCTCGTGAGGTGGCCCAATGATGCAAAAAAAAAAGACAAAAAAGAACAAAAAGAAAAAGAGAATAAGAAGATCTGATAAGCCCCATAAATGGGTAATTTTATGGGCTCGTTTTTCCTCCTAACATAGTTTAATCAACCATTCTCTTAGCTTATTGCATGTTTTTTGATTATATTTATGCTTATGGAGTGAGTTGGGTTGGTTATGTTGCCATGGAGTCTAATCTGTGTTTAATGCAGATTTTTGTTGAATTTTGAAGACAAAGTCAAAGATTTAATGGACAATTGGAAACAATAATTCGAAGTGGAAAAAGGAGAAGATTTATAGGAGGATATCCCCCTCATTTATGACTCCCCGCTTGGAATTATCCTTCATGCAGCTTGGAGCAGAAACAACCAAATCAACGCACTAGGAGGCAGCTGAGCAAGTGGAGGATAACTTATGTTTATCTCGAGTGTTGGGAGCCAAGCCTCCATAATTTTAAGGAAGCTGTTGGGAGATTCAGTTGTATATGTAGAAAGGCCTAGGGCCTCATTAGGAAGTTAGTCAAATTTTTGACTTTTTGTTATAGCATTGCTCTGCTTAACTTCGAGCTTACTTTTGTTGACAGTTTCATGTAATCTTAATATTATTTTGACAAATAAAGATGAGATCCTTTTTGAGATAGCACTGAGTTACCTCAGAGGGCTGAAGCTCTTGGGTTAGGGCCCAATCCAAGTAACCAAGCTCCTCTTGTTTGTATTTATATGCTTTGTTTCAGTTTATGGATTAGTTGTTGTTAGATAAATTTCTTTCTTGGTTAAGAATAGGTTGCTTTTGGTAATTTAGAAGGTTGTTTCCATTTTAGTTTTCTATAGCAGGTTGAACAATGATAGAAAGAAGATACAAAAAGGCCATCAACAGAGCCTTGGCCTCCTTTCTTCCCTTTGGGACCATGCACTAAGGCCAAGACCCTCTTGCTGCCACTAAAAACGCAGATTTGCCTTCTCCATAGGATTTCTAGTGTTGCAGTTTGTTAGAAGGTTAATGATTTGCTTTAGATCTCTTTCACCATGCTCATTTATATCTTGCAATAAGTTTCCTTCCATGCTTTCTCTCATTATAACATTTTTTAGCATTTCTTTCCATAGCTCATAATCTAGATTAGCTTGATGCAAAATTGTGTTTTTTTGATGTACTTAGTTTCCTTGCTTACTTGATCTTTTTGTTTAATTTTCAGGTCCTGTTGCATCAAATATCTTCTCACAGCAAGTTAGCTTACTAGCCATCATATTCTCTCCCTGATCTATGCCCTACAGGTTGCCCAAAGTTCACCTCAAATCTACCTTAGTTTCTGCATTTTTCCATAGGATTTCTTCCTCTCTCCTGACCATATTTTCCTCTCCTAGCAACCCTTGGTGACCCCGAGGTGCCTTAACACATCATCCTAGCCTTTAGCTACCCTTTCTACCCACTCTCACACCTTCAAAACCTTCAAAACTGCTCTCGACATCCTACTGTAGACCTCCTGTAGATCCCTTGCAACTTCCTGTAGATTTACCTGTAGGCTTCTTTTTGAACTCCGATTGCGGGAAAAGCCTCCAAAAGGCCACTTGATACATCCTAGGACCCATCCACACCATCTTACATCTTCTCAAGTCCCAAAACCGCCCTCCATCGCCACCTAATTGCTGTCACATTCACAATCAAATAAATACATGGATGACAATTTCACATAAAAATACATAAAAATCCAAAAAGATGTTTTTTGCTCATTTACTTCTAGAAATAGCTTGAGTATATGTTGTTTACTTCCTGAGTAGGTAATGGAATTGATTTCATGGTTTTTCATCTCTCTTTCGCAAAAGTAGGATTAGTTGGTTAAGTAGGGTTTCCTAGGTTTACTTTACATTGCAGTATTTTTTTCCTTTCTGCAAGTAGAGTAGCCTCTGTAGAGTAAGCTTTCCTTTCTTTCATCACATATAGAGCTTCTTCTAGAATCCATAGAAGTTGGCTTGAGCTCCTAGTGATCTTGCGCCAGCTGACCAAGTGACAGCCTACAGTAAGAACTAGTACTTTTGCATACATCACCATCGCTTCCAAGTTTGTTACAAACTACTGGGTTGATAAAAGTAAAGTAGGAAGCCTAGGAGTTGCAGCATTATTGTTGCAATACTAGTGCTCACAAATTTTTGGCACTGCTGCCGGGGAAGCGTCAGAGTGTTTTGTGATTACTGGTTTCTTCTATTTTCTATTGCAACCTTCTGATAGGTAGTTTATTTCAGCAAAAGTAGAGTAGTTGTTTCTTTCAGTTTCCGCATTTCCTTGCTTTCATTTTCAATTCTGCAATTTCCATTTCGGCAAAAGTAGATTAGTCATTTCCTTGCTTTCAGTCCTGCATTCCATTTGATTTCATTTTCAATTCTGCAAATTTCATTTCAGCGACTTCATTTCAGCGAAAGTAGATTAATCATTTCCTTGCTTTTAGTTTTGCATTTCATTTGCTTTCCTTTACAGTTCTACAATTTCATTTCAGTTAGTTGCGATTTGTTTGTTTAATCAATTTCAGTTTTGCAGGTACAAGCAGTGAAAGAACAAAAACCAGCCAAAAAGATTTCCTTTCATGCCTTGTAGGAACAGAGATAATTCAGGAAAATTCTTTCCCAACACCCCCAATACATCACATAACCAACCTTCTCTCTTCTTCGGTGAAAGTGATAAAGAAGAACCTTTAGGTGAACAACCTAATATATTTGAAGAACCTATATGGGAAGAAGAAGAAGAAAACATCCCTCCTGAGACAATGGCTGAAAACAGAAATTCTAGGGGGAATAGAGAAAGAATAGAGGGTACCTTTCCCATCCGGGAGATCAATGGGGACACCAAAATGAAGAATATAAGTCCCTCAGCCCTGCCTCACTTCCATGGTTTGACCACAAAATATCTTGACACCCTCTAGTTTGAGTTTGCTGTCATTTATCGAACCTATGACTATGCAGAAATGAGCAAAAGTTGAAACTATTTCCTTCTACTCTCAAGGATGCAGCATTCCGCTGGTTCATGGGATTACCTGGCAATAGCATCATAACTTGGGCTCAAATTCAGCAGGACTTTAACAAAAAATACTGAGACTAATGTAGGTCAAAAGATACCAAGGAAGAAATCTTTCGAATGACCATGGGAAGTGATGAATTCTTGGAAGATTATGAAGAAAGGTTCCAGCTCAGTTACAAAAGGGCCAGGTGCACACTTGACCATGAATCTCTGAAGTTGGTCCTGCTCAGGGGAATTCTGAAAGACCTTCTAAACACCTCCATTTACTGGCTGGGGGAGACATCTACCAACTACCTTATGAGTACATAAAGATTGTCTTTAGAAACCATTCTAGAGTAGCCAGAAAGAGAGGTAGGGGGAGTCAACCCATAGCTAGTACCTCCTCATCCAATTAATCCATTAAAGGTGAACTTGGAAACATGCTGGAAGACTTCAAGAGTGAGATGTTGCAGACTCTTCCCATGCAAATGGATACCTTGCACATCAAAAGGAAACAAGAGGAAGCAGAGAGGGCTTTGGCCATTTTTTGTCCTAGGTGCACCAGGAGGCATCCTAGGAACAAATGCCCATTGAACTCTATAGAGGTTTGTTCAGTCTGTAAATAAAATCATTCTATAGACAAGTGCCCTTCCTTCCCCGGACTTAAAGTTGTATACCAAGGGGCCGAAGGAGCCATTGAACCACTCTATTTCATGAACCAAAGGAGACCGTATGGACCCATACCATACCAGCAGGAGATGCAAGGGACATCTCAGGCATACTACAACCCCAACCAAGTCACTTCCATACCTTCTTGGGGCCCTCCTACTAATCCTTCCTGGTCCACACCTCCTCCTTGGTCCTTTCCATCTCAATACCATGCCCAACCAGCTGCTCATTCATTCCAATCCTATGCTCAGCCACAACCTTAGTGGAATGCATCTCATTAGGGGTGGAGGCCCCAGTACAAGTCTCCTCCTACTCTTTTGCCTCCAACATGTACTCAACCATAACCATTGCCTCCTGCTCCACCAAAGCAACCCCAAATGCCTGCCCAGCTGAACCCGAACCCGAACAACAGACAAGATCAATAAGTATATAGTGGGGAACCATCATGCCCAACTTATGCTATGGAGATTCAGGAGATTAGCTTGCGATCTGGGAAGGTTCTCCCAGATAAGAAGCCTCTCCTAGGGAGGTTGAAGGAGATAAAGAGGAAAGTGAACCTAAAGCAATTCCACCCTTTCCTGAGAGAATATCTGGGACAACATAGCCCACCCCAGAAGAAGCTGAACTTCTGGGAGAATTAAAATAGTTATGTATAAAGATACCACTTCTCCAAGCCATAAAAGATGTGCCTATATACAATCGGTTGATCAAATAGAAGTTCTTTAGGCATCCAGGCAGGCGCAAGAGAGTTGCCCCAACCATCAACATCATAGGACAACTGTCCGGCCTGATGTTGGGGCAGGTAATTTGTCCAAAATATCTAGACCCTGGAAGCCCAGTAGTTGATGTCCACATCAATGGCACCATGATCCCACACACCTTGATTGATTTGGTAGTTCCCATTAATGTGATGATAAAGGATACCATGCTCAAACTCAATCTCTAGGGCTCCTTGAGGAAGACCACGATAGTACTGCAGCTAGTAGACCGCTCCACCATGACCCCTGAGGGGATTGTGGAAGTTGTGATGGTCTCCATTGATTCTTGGGAGTACCCTGCTGATTTCTTGGTTCTCCAGTCGAAGGAAAAGCTCACTCGGTATCCTCTCATCCTGGGAAGACCCTGGTTGGCTACTGCCGATCCCTATATCAGTTTTCAGGCTGGGAACATGACCATCAAGAATGGGCATATATCCAAATAGTTAGTCCTATACCCTCCTACCCAAACCTTGCTAGAACATGATCTACCTCTCTAGTTAGAGGAGGAGGATGAGGATGACGTCTATTTTGCACCACTTTGTGCATTAGAAACTGCCATGGGGGGGAAACTGTAAGATGAAGATGATATCATTGAAAATTTAATTCAGAATCCACCCCCCAGTACCTTTCCATTAGAGGACATGGTGAAATAAACCCAAAACAATCCCTTAACTGATCTCTGTGTGGCCGACCTAACCTCTCTCCATGTTACGAATATAGAGTTTGGCCCAGATAGAACCTTGAAAATCAATCCATCCCTATTCACTTCCCAGGAGAAGGAGCCATGCAGCTTATTGAGGAAGCATTTAGATGCCTTCGCCTGGAGCTATAAGGAGATGAAGGAAGTGCACCCTTCAGTATGTACTCATCATATATACATTAAGGAAGATTGCAGACTAGTCAGGCAACCTCAAAGGAGGATGAATCCAGCCCTTAAAGAAATTGTTAAGGAAGAATTGCAAAAATTACTTGATGCAGGATTCATCTACCCCATCTCTGAAAGTGAATGGGTCTCTCCTTTGGTGCTAGTGACAAAGAAAAATGGTAAGTGGGGAATCTGTGTCAATTATCAGGAATTAAACAAAGCCACTAAAAAGGACCATTTTCCTTTGCCTTTCATAGATCAAGTGTTAGATGGTCTTGCAGGGAAAAAGTTTTTCTCCTTCCTAGATGGGTTTAGCGGATACAATCAGATCCAAATTAGCCCGGAAGACCAAGATAAGACCACTTTCACTTGTCCTTGGGGCACCTTTGCATATCGGGTCCTTCCCTTTGGTTTGTGCAACGCTCCAGCCACTTTCCAGAGAGCAGTATTGAGTATATTTTCTGAACTAGTTCATGATGCAGTGGAAATATATATGGATGATTTCAATCCTTATGGTTCTAACTTTCAGGAAGCTTTATCTAACCTAGGAAAAGTCTTGGACAAGTGTTTTGAAATGAACCTGTCCCCCAGTCTGGAAAAATGTGAATTTTTGATGACTGAAGGGACCGTGCTAGGTCATGTAATATCTCAACAAGGACTGCAGGTGGACCCTAACAAAGTTGCCATCATCCAAAGGGTCCCACCACCTCAAAAGGTGAGAGATGTCAGAAGTTTCCTAGGCTTAACTCGATATTACAAAAGATTCATTAAAGATTTCAGCAAGTTAGCCTCTTCGTTGTTTGGTCTTTTAGGAAAATATGTCGAATTTATATGGACCAAAAACTGTCAAGAAGCCCTAGATACCTTGAAAAGAAAACTTGTGACTGCCCCAATTTTGAGAGGCCCAAAATGGGCCCTACCTTTCCACATTCACATGGATGTCTCAAACAAAGTAATAGGAGCAACCTTAGGACAAATTGATGAAAAGTTAGCTTATGCCATATACTTTATAAGCAAAAATTTCTCGAAGGCCGAGTTAAACTACATGGTAACCGAGAAGGAACTCCTAGCTATGGTGCATTCCTTAAACAAATTCAGACATTATATCATAGGCTATCAAACCTTTGTGCACATTGATAATGTTGCAATCAGATATTTAATGAACAAACCGAATGTAAATGCTCGCATTATTAGATGGTTGCTTTAACTGCAACAGTTTGATTTGACCATTGTTGATAAGCCTGGTAAAGAAAATTTTGTTGCTGAATTTTTGTCTAGAGTAAATTTGCCTACAGGTGAAGAAGGAATGGTGGATGATCAAATGCCAGATGAACACTTGTTTTCTATCTCAGTACTCTCTCCATTGTTTGCTGATATAGCAAACTACTTGGTTTTAACACAGTTTCCCCCACACCTTTCCTCAAAGGAGAAGAGCAAGATCGTGAGGAAAAGCACTCCTTTCACTTGGATTAGGGGAAATCTTTTCAAACTTGGCCCAGATCAAATCTTGAGAAGAAGTGTCAGGGAGGAGGAAGTCTTTGACATTCTCCTGACCTGTCATGATGGGCCTTGTGGAGGCCATTTTGCAGAAAAGAGGATTGCCTTCAAAATATTTCAAGCATGCTACTATTGGCCCACTCTTCATCAAGATGTGAGGAGATACACCAGCCAATGTGATCGGTGCCAAAGGATGGGGAACCTACTCCAAAGGATGAGATGCCCATGCAACCTCAAGTGACCTTTGAGCCATTTGAGAAGTGGGGCATGGACTTTGTGGTTCCTATCAACCCTCCTTTAAAACAAAATCAGTACATCATTGTGTGCACCAATTACCTGAAAAAGTGGGCAGAAACAAAAGCAATCAAAGCAGCAATAGAGGAAAAAGTAGCTGAGTTTTTATGAGAAAACATATTCTACAAGTTTGGGTATCCAAGAGAATTGGTCATAGATCAAGGTAGTCAGTTCACTTCCAATTTGATTGAAGATTTTCTCACACATCATAAAATCAAGCACAAGACTTCCACCCCTTACCATCCACAAGCCAATGGGTAGGTGGAAGTAACTAACAAAGCTTTGGACGAAATTCTGACCAAGGTAGTGAACAACAACAAAAAAGATTGGGCAGACCGATTAGTTGAGGCCACCTGGGCCTACAACACAAGATGGAAGACCACCACAGGGTTCACACCCTATGAACTGGTCTATGGGAAGAAGGCTTTGCTGTCAATAGAATTTGATTACAATACACTAAGGATGGCAACTCAGTTGGACCTAGACCTAAGCCTCGCACAGAAGGAAAGACTATTCTAGCTCAATGGATTGGATGAACAAATATTGCAGGCCCTCCTCCACACAGAGGTAGTTCAACTTCAGAGGAATATATGGCATGAGAAAAATATCAAGGAGAAGCAGTTCCAAGAGGGAGATTGGGCACTGCTCTATGATTCAAGGTATAAAGACTTCAAGGGCAAGCTGAGGACAAGATAGCTGGGATCCTACACTGTGGAAAAATGCAATGACAATAGTCTAGTTCTCATCAGAACCATTGATGAGGAATCCATCCCCATGCTTGTCAATGGACATAGGTTGAAAATTTACAAGAAGCCCCTATCCAAGCGAGAGTTCATTGAAGATATGAATAAAACAGTGATGGTAGTGGGGCATGTCTTAGCCTCCACACACTGAAGAAACTGAGAAAAAAGGAAAAAATAATGACTCAAATGAAAACCTCCATGAGGTGCTTGAGTCCCATCATTGGGTTGAAAACCTCTTCTCAGGCGGCCCAGTAATGAAAAGAAAAAATAGAGAAAAAAAAGAGAATAAGATCCCTGGGTGAAAAATTCCCTTGGAGGTGCCCAGGGCAGGCAATCAGGATGAAAACCTCCTTGAGGTGCCCTAGTTGTCTTTAAAAAAAAAAAAAAACAGATAAAAGAAGAAAAATAAAGTTGAATTTTAATGTGCATTGCAAGTTGCAGGAGGACCACAGGGAGCAATAGAAGATGCCACAAAGCCTATTTCATATCCTCCACACTCTTCTCCATCATTTCTAACCTTTCTTCCACTCCACTGTGTTTTTTTTCGGAAACTGTGTGTTCTACAGGAGGCCCTATGTTTTCTACAGGAGGCTCCTGTAGAAATCACCAAGAGCCAGAAATGGCTCCAAAAGCAGTACTGAGGGGCTAGGAAGCTTCATGAAGGGCATGTAAACCCTCCTCCAGCTATCCACCCTCCTTGCCATCCATCCCACACCTGCATTAGATCATCATCATCATTTTTTTCCTTCCTGTCACCAGGAAACACAGAAACCAGTTTTTAGAAAAAAAACAAAAAATAAAGGGAGCGCAGCACTTGAAATCTCACCTGTAGCTTACCAAGTACCTCTCCATCTCCATCAGCATCTCTAGCATCATCCTCATCGCTCCCAACACACAAATCAACTAAAATTTTAAAGAGAGAAGCAACTACAGGAGCTCCTGTAGCAGCTAATCCCATTAAAATCAAGCCACAACAACAAAAGAAATGCAACGATAGGATTGAAGAAGACATCTGAAGCTAGATCCAACAAGAGGATACCTACACAAAACAACTAGCCACACACTAGAAAGTAGAAAGCATGCATCAAAGGAAATACAAGCATGCAGCAACAAAAGGAGCCAAAATGTCTCACAACACATACATTCGACTCACAGGTAAGTGACGAACCCGGTCCTCTGTTGCATTGGTGTAATTGAAAAATATGAATAAGCGAATGAGATGGTTAGGGTTGAATGAGAAAAGGTGGCCAGTTAACTGGCCACCCTCATCCAGTTGACTGTGCTCATTCGGAGTTGCCACCACACGTGTATGTAGTCAAACTCAGAGAAAAATCCCAAGGACAGGTAGTGGAGGGTTTGCAAACTCCGATGCAGTGATGGGAGGTGATTGCGGGAAGAAAGCATGATGACAAGGCGAGTGGGGACCAACGGTCCAAATATGGCAACGTACATTTTTTTGCTAGCTCACCCCCTCACCAGAAATATCTAAAATAATAAATAAGTACTCATCGAAACTCCTTCACCACCTTTTCTTTCATTTCATCCTCATCCACTTAGCCACAGAAATCTCTTTGTCACCCCCATAGCCTTGAAACCATCGTTCTCCATCGCTTTCATCCATCCTCCTACTACCGGCATTCTACAGGAGCACTTATAGGTTCTATAGGAGCACCTACAGGCAGTTCTACAGGAGGGGTAGTAAGTTGTTTTAAGGAGAAAACACGGGGTTTTTGCTCGATTTCTGGCTTGAGGAGATAGGTTCTGTGCATACCCACCTTGATTATCAATATGTGCAAGGAATGATATAATTTTAAGGAGGAATTGAATCCATAGAAGAAGAGGAATTACATAAAATTTTTCTGCTTGTTTTCTAAAAAAGAAAGAAAACACATTGTTTCTTTGTTTTCTTGTTTTCTACAAAATTATTGTCTCCATCATTTGGTGTTCAAAAGGGGTATAATAAAAATGATAGGGGGATTCATGAGGAAGGAGCCCACAAATTCAACCAGGCTCCATGAACATCCGCAGGTAGTAGCCATATTCACTAGAGCAAACTGGATGCCATTTTTTGAGAAATTCAGAGGGTTTGATGAAGAAGATGCTAAGGAATTTGCCTTTTCTTTAGTCCCTCATTCAAGGACCCATGCCACTGTTACTTTTAGAGGTCTCTCCATGGAAATCACCCCATAATTTATTGGTAGGATTACCACCCTTCCTCTTCGATTACCTTGGAGCAAATATGAAAAGCCAATTGGACAGTCTGCCAAGAAAAACTTCTTCCAAAATAATGAACATCCTGTAGAAGAAAAAAATGTCATTAGAAGGACAAGCATACCCTACCCTTGGGATGAGGTCAGTTACCAGATCATTGTATATATTTCCTGTGAAGGTAGGGATAGCATAGTCTATGGCTACTATTTTAGACTTCTCCATGAGCTGAGCTATGGCATGGACACTACAACACCCCAGAAACTTAGCATTCCCTATTTTCTCTTGCAGTCCCTCATAGACTTCAGCATTAAGTTGAAGGCAAGAGGTCCAGATTAGTTGGCTCACCATGGGTTAATTAAAATGTTAGTGGAAGAAGTCCTCCGTACCTTCACAATCCCCATAGCATGGGATATTTTCCGAAACATGACAGCAGAAGATGACATAAAGGCCCTCACATATGATATCAGTCCTTCTGATAGTGGGGAGGAAGAGTAGCAAGGGGGAGAAGGGGAAGAAATTGAGGAACAAGAAGGGAAGAAGGAAGAAACCAAAACAGAGGAGGAAGAAACCAAAACAAAACAGGAGGAAACAAAACCAACAGAGACAGAGAAAAAGACAGAAGGAGGAGAAAAAGGGGCAGAAAAGACTGAGGTGTCTCCTGAGACCCTAGAAAGAGAGGCAATAACTACTCTCACTACCCTTAACACCCCAATTAAACCAAAACAAAAGAGGAAGAGGCATACCTCAATGTATTGTAGGGCTAGGAAGAGCACAAGGATCAAACAAGGGAAACCCCAGCCTTCTTCTAAAGTGCCCATTGTTATTGAAGATTCACCCTCTGCCCAAGGGAAGGAATCCCCTTCCAAGGCACCTATCACTGATGAAAGGGGGACTCCTAGATCCCCCAAATGGAAGGAAAAAGTAGAACTACAGGACTCAAAAACAGTCCTACAGGGGGCACAAACTATTCTATAGGAGACCCTGTCAAGACTAAAGGAGACCGAAAAACTTGAAAAAAGTCTAGAAGGATAATCACAGGGGAAGGAGGAAGCAACAGAGGCTCAAGAACCTGATCCCCAACCTATTTTGGGCTCTTACTACAATCTTCTTGAGGGGGGAAGAATCATTCCACATAAATTTGCAATCCCACTTTTCTTTGAGTAGGAGAAAGAAAGAATAAGAAGCCATAGGTGGATGCAAATCACCAAATCCAAGGGAGTTGAGGATATTGGCCATATGGAGAATCAACTCAGAGAAATGGGCAGAGAACTAAGTGCTGTCAGACATAGAGAAGCAATCACAAGAACTCACCTTCAAACAGAAAATGAATTGCTAAAAAGACAGCTGCAAGAAAAAGAGACACAATTGGCATGCATGGCCAGCTGGTCCATGGAGGCACTGCAATGCAGATCACCCACAAAATCATATGGATTATACCTCAATGAACAATGGTTGTAGTTTCAGATAAAGACTTTGGCACAGAGAGGCACAATGCCTTTCCAAGATTACAGACAATTTATGGACTTATATGACCAAAGTTCATCATAAGACAAGGAAAAAATAGCAGAATTATATTTGCATAACTTGGCCCTCACAAACATGAATGTGTGGGACCCCAATTCTAGGCTAGGGGACCTGCAACTAATGGCCATGGCATGATGGATGAATCATGAGGAATTAAGGGCAACAGAGATAGGGAAGTTGATGATAAAGGAGCAGAATGAGCCCCTAATGATCATAGCGGAGCCATCAGATCCAATGGCTATCATCAGCACACACCAGCTGCTTGCAAATAATCCCCAAATTTCCCCTAAGTATATCAATGACCAGGCTCAGGCCATTGCACATTTTGAGGACATGGAAAGGTTACTTGGGGATGATTGTATTCATGCTTGTATGAGGAGGTGGAACACCCTACCACATAGTTTGTAGATCAGGGAGTATCACTCCCCAACAAGGATGAAAGAAGCATTAAGAAGAGTGCCACTGTACAAGCGCTCTATGTAGAATTTGAAGGTCAATTGGATTGGCCTCAAATTGAGTCCCCCACTGCTACTAGGCATGCTAGAAGGTAGAAAAGAGGAAGAAGAGAAATAACAGTGGGAAGAGGTGGATAGAAAGGCAATATTCCATGACAGAGAAGAGGAGCTCACATCAGAATCATGGGATGTTAAGGAGGCCATTAGGGCCATCAAAGATTAGGAGATGGACTAAATTGCTCAGAGGATGAGCAACACCTTCAATAGGGGGGTGCGATGAGCCCCATAAATGGGTAATTATATGGGCTCATTTTGCCTCCTAACATAGTTTAATCCACCATTCTCTTAGCTTATTAAATGTTTTTTGATTATATTTATGCTTATGGAGTGAGTTGGGTTGGTTATGTTTCCATGGAGTCTAATATGTGTTTAATGCAGATTTTTGCTGAATTTTGAAGACAAAGTCAAAGATTTAATGGACAATTGGCAGCAATAATTTGAAGTGGACAAAGGATCGGATTTATAGGAGGGTATCCCCCTCATTTATGACTCCCCACTTCGAATTCTCCTTCATGCATCTCAGAGCACAAACAACCAAATCAATGCACTAGGAGGCAGCCGAGAAAGTGGAGGATAACTTATGTTTATCTTGAGTGTTGGGAGCCAACCCTCCATAATTTTAAGGAAGCTATTGGGAGCTTCAATTGTATAAGTAGAAAGGCCTAGGCCCTCATTAGGAAGTTAGTCAATTTTTCGACTTTTTTTTGCAGCATTGCTCTACTCAACTTCGAGCTTACTTTTGTTGACAGTTTCATGTATTCCTATTATTATTTTGATAATAAAGATGAGATCCTTTTTGAGCTAGCACTGAGTTACCTTAGAGGGATAAAGCTCTTAGGTTAGGGCCCAATCCAAGCAACCAAGCTCCTCTTGTTTGTGTTTATATGCTTTGTTTCAGTTTATGGATTAGTTGCTGTTAGATAAATTTCTTTCTTGGTTAAGAATAGGTTGCTTTTGGTAATTTAGAAGGTTGTTTCCATTTGAGTTTCTATAGCAGGTTGAACAATGACAGAAAGAAGATACAAAAATTCGATCAATAGAGCCTTGGCATCCTTTCCTCCCTTTGGGACCATGAACTGAGGCCAAGACCCTCTTGCTGCCAAAAAAAACAAAGATTTGCCTTATCCATAGGATTTCTAGTGTTGAAATTTGTTAGAAGGTTAATGATTTGCTTTAGATCTGTTTCACCATGCTCATTTCTATCTTACAATAAGTTTCCTTCCATGCTTTTTCTCATTATAGCATTTTTAGCATTTCTTTCCATAGCTCATAATCTAGATTAGCTTAATGCAAAATTCTATTTTTTTGATGTACTTAGTTTCCTTGCTTGCTTGATCTCTTTGTTTGATTATCAGGTCCTGTTGTAGCAAATCTCTTCTCATAGCAAGTCAGCCTACCAGCCATCACATTCTCTCCCTGATCTATGCCCTACAGGTCATCCAAAGTTCGCCTCAAATCTGCCTTAGTTTTCTGCATTTTTCCATAGAATTTCTTCCTCTCTCCTGACCATCTTTTCCTCTCCTAGCAATCCTTGGTGACCCTTAGGCACCTTAACACATCATCCCAGCCTTCAGCTACCCTTTCCACCCACTCTCATAACTCAAAAACCTTAAAAACTGCTCTCAACATCCTCCTGTAGACCTCTTGTAGATCCCCTGCAGCCTCTTGTAGATTTTCCTGTAGGCTTCTTTTTGAAGTCCGATTGCGGGAAAAGCATCCAGAAGGCCACCTGAGACCTCCTAGGAACCATCCACACCATCCTACATTTTCTCAAGTCCCAAAACCACCCTCCATCGCCACTTAATTGCTGTCACATTCACAATAAAATACATTACATGGATGGCAATTTCACATAAAAATACATAAAAAACCAAAAAGATGTTTTTTGCTCATTTAATTCTAGAAATAGCTTGAGTAGATGTTTTTTACTTCCTGAGTAGGTAATGACATTGATTTCATGGTTTTTCATCTCTCTTTCTACAAAAGTAGGATTAGTTGGTTAAGTAGGGTTTGCTAGGTTTACTTTACATTCCAGTCTTCTTTTCCTTTCTGCAAGTAGAGTAGCCTATGTAGAGTAAGATTTCCTTTCTTTCATCACATATAGACCTTCTTCTAGAATCCATAGAAGTTGGCTTGAGCTCCTAGTGATCTTGCGCCAGCTGACCAAGTGACAGCCTGCAGTAAGAACTAGTACTTGTGCATACAACACCATCACTTCCAAGTTTGTTATGAACTACTGGGTTGATAAAAGTAAATTAGGAAGCCTAGGAGTTGCAACATTATTGCTACAATACTGGTGCTCACCACTTTTTGGCGCCGTTGCCGGAGAAGAATCAAAGTATTTTGTGATTACTGTTTTCTTCTATTTTCTATCGCAACCTTCTGCTAAGTAGTTTATTTCAACAAAAGTAGAGTAGTTGTTTCTTTCAGTTTTTGCATTTCCCTGCTTTCATTTTCAATTCTGCAATTTCCATTTAAGCAAAAGTAGATTAGTGATTTCCTTGCTTTCAGTACTGAATTTCATTTGCTTTCATTTTCAATTCTGCAAATTTCATTTCAGCAACTTCATTTCAGAAAAAGTAGATTAGTCATTTCCTTGCTTTCAGTTCTGCATTTCATTTGCTTTCTTTTACAGTTCTGCAATTTCATTTCAACAAGTTCATTTCAGTTAGCTGCAATTTGTTTGTTCAATCAATTTCAGTTTTGCAGGTACAAGTAGTGAAAAAACAAAAACCAACCAAAAATATTTCCTTTCATTCCTTGTAGGAACATAGATAATTTAGGAAAATTCTTGCCCAACACCCCCACTACATCACATAGCCAACCTTCTCTCTTCTTCGGTGGCAGTGATCAAGAAGAACCTTTAGGTGAACAACCTAATCTATTTGAAGAACCTATAGGAGAAGAAGAAGAAGAAAACATCCCTCCTGAGACAATGGCTGAAAACATAAATGCTAGGGGGAATGGAGAAAGAATAGAGGGTACCTTTCCCATCCAGGAGACCAATGGGGACACCAAAATGAAGAATATAAGTCCCTCAGCCCTACCTCACTTCCATGGTTTGACCACAGAATATCCTGACACCTTCTTGTTTGAGTTTGTTGTCATTTGTCGAACCTATGACTATGCAGAAGATGAGCAAAAGTTGAAACTATTTCCTTCTACTCTCAAGGATGCAACATTGTGCTGGTTCATGGGATTACCTGGCAATAGCATCAAAACTTGGGCTCAGATGCAACAAGCCTTTAACAACAAATACCAAGACTATTGTAGGTCAAAAGATACCAAGGAAGAAATCTTCTGAATGACCATGGGAAGTGATGAATCCTTGGAAGATTACGAAGAGAGGTTCTAGCTCAGTTACAAAAGGGCTAGGTGCACACTTGATCCTGAATCTCTGAAGTTGGTCCTACTCAGGGGAATTCCAGAAGACTTTCTAGACACCCTCCATTTATTGGCTGGGGGAGACATCTACCAACTACCTTATGAGGACATAAAGACTGTATTTAGAAACCATTGTAGAGTAGCCAAAAAGAGAGGTAGGGGGAGTCAACCCATAGCCAATACCTCCTCATCCAATTCATCCATCAAAGGTGAACTTGGAAACATGCTGGAAGACTTCAAGAGTGATATGCTGTAGACTCTTCCCATGCAAATGGATACCTTGCATATCAAAAGGAAACAAGAGGAAGCAGAAAGGGCTTTGGCCATTTTTTGTCTTAGGTGCACCAGGAGACATCCTAAGAATGAATGCCCATTGAACGCTATAGAGGTTTGTTCATTTTGTGAAGAAGATCATTCTACAGACAAGCGCCCTTCCTTGCTTGAACTTAAAGCTATATACCAAGGGGCCGTAGGAGCCATTGAACCACTCTATTTCATGAACCAAAGGAGACCACATGGACCCATATCATACTAGCAGGGGATGTAAGGGACATCTCAGGCATACTACAACCCCAACCAAGTCACTTCCATACCTTCTTAGGGCCCTCCTGCTCATCCTTCCTGGTCCACTCCTCCTCCTTGGTCCTTTCCATCTCAATACCATGCCTAACCAGCTGCTCATTCATTCTAATCCTATGCTTAGCCACAACCTCAGTGGAATGCATCTCATCAGGGGTGGAGACCCCAATACAACTCTCCTCCCTCTCTTTTGCCTCCACCACCTACTCAACCACAACCATTTCCTCCTGCTCCACCAAGGCAACCCCAAATGCCTACCTAGCCGAACCCGAACCCAAACAATAGACAAGCTCAACAAGTATATAGTGGGGAACCATCATGCCCAACTTATGTTATGGAGATTCAGGAGATTAACATGTGATCTGGGAGGGTTCTCCCAGATAGCCAGCCTCCCCCTAGGGAGGTTGAAGGAGATAAAGAAGAAAGTGAACCTAAAGCAATTCCACCCTTTCCTGAGAGACTATCCGGGACAACGCAGCCCACCCCAGAAGAAACTGAACTTCTGGGAGAATTGAAATAGTTATGAGTAAATATACCACTTATCCAAGCCATAAAAGATGTGCCTATATACAATCAGTTGATTAAAGAGAAGTGCTTTAGGCATCCAGGCAGGCGCAAGAGAGATGCCCCAACCATCAATGTCATAGGACAACTGTTCGACCTGATGTTGGGGCAGGTAATCTATCTGAAATATCTAGACCTTGGAAGCCCAGTAGTTGATGTCCACATCAATGGCACCATGATCCCACACACCTTGATTGATCTAGGAGCTGCCATTAATGTGATGACAAAGGATACCATGCTCAAACTCAACCTCCAGGGATCCTTGAGGAAGACCACGATAGTACTGCAGCTATGAGACCGCTCCACTGTGACCCCTGAGGGGATTGTGGAAGATGTGATGGTCTCCATTGATTCTTGGGAGTACCCTGCTGATTTCTTAGTTCTCTAGTGGAAGACAAAGCTCACTAGGTATCCTCTCATCCTAGAAAGACCCTGGTTGGCTACTGCCGATGCTTATATCAGCTGTCAGGCTGGGAACATGACCATCAATAATGGGCATATGTCCAAACAGTTAGTCCTATACCCTCTTGCCCAATCCTTGCTAGAACATGATCTACCTGCAAGATGAGGATGATATCATTGAAAATTTAATTCAAAATCCACCCCCCAGTACCTTTCCATTAGAGGACATGGTGAAATAAACCCAAAACAATCCCTTAACTGATCTCTGTGTGGCTGAACCGACCTCTCTCCATGTTAAGAATATAGAGTTTGGCCCAGATAGAACCTTGAAAATCAATCCATCCCTATCCACTTCCCAGGAGAAGGAGCTGTGCATCTTATTGAGGAAGCATTTAGATGCCTTCGCTTGGAGTTATAAGGAGATGAAGGGAGTGCACCCTTTAGTATGTACTCATCATATATACATTAAGGAAGATTGCAAACCAGTCAGGTAGCCTCAAAGGAGGATGAATCCAACCCTTAAAGACATGGTTAAGGAAGAATTGCAAAAATTACTTGATGCAAGATTCATCTATCCCATCTCTAACAGTGAATGGGTCTCTCCTTTGGTGCTAGTGCCAAATAAAAATGGTAAGTGGAGAATCTGTGTTGATTATCGGGAATTGAACAAAGCCACTAAAAAGGACCATTTTCCTTTTCCTTTCATAGATCAAGTGTTAGATGGTCTGGCAGGGAAAAAGTTTTTCTTCTTCCTAGATGGGTTTAGCGGATACAATCAGATCCAAATCAGCCCGGAAGACCAAGATAAGACCACTTTCACTTGTCCTTGGGGTACCTTTACATATTGGGTCCTTCCCTTTGGTTTGTGCAATGCTCCAAACACTTTCCAGAGAGCAGTATTGAGTATATTTTCTAAACTAGTTCATGATGCAGTGGAAATATATATGGATGATTTCACTCCTTATGGTTCTAACTTTCAGGAAGCTTTATCTAACCTAGGAAAAGTCTTGGACAAGTGTATTGAAATGAACCTGTCCCTCAGTCCAGAAAAATGTGAATTTTTGATGACTGAAGGGACTGTGCTAGGTCATGCAATATCTCAACAAGGACTGCATGTGGACCCCAACAAAGTTGCCATCATCCAAAGAGTCCCACCTCCTCCAAATGTGAGAGAAGTCAGAAGTTTCCTAGGCTTAGTTGGATATTACAGAAGATTCATTAAAGATTTCAGCAAGTTAGCCTCTCCGTTGTTTGGTCTTTTAGGAAAAGATGTCAAATTTATATGGATCGAAAATTGTCAAGAAGCCCTAGATACCTTGAAAAAAAAACTTGTGACTGCCCCAATTTTGAGAGGCCCAAACTGGGCCCTACCTTTCCACATTCACACGGATGCCTTGAAAAAAGCAATAGGAGCATCCTTACGACAAATCAATGATGAAAAGTTACCTTATGCCATATACTTAATAAGCAAAACTTTGTCGAAGGCAGAGTTAAACTACACGGTAACCAAGAAGGAACTCCTAGCTGTGGTGCATTCTTTAAACAAATTCAAACATTATATCACAGGCTATCAAACCTTTGTGCACACTGATCATGCTGTAATAAGATATTTAATGAACAAACCGGATGTAAATGCTCACATTATTAGATGGTTGCTTTTACTGCAGTAGTTTGATTTGACCATTGTTGATAAGTCTGGTAAAGAAAATGTTGTTGCTGACTTTTTGTCTAGAGTAAATTTGCCTACAGGTGAAGAAGGAATGGTGGATGATCAAATTCCAGATGAACACCTATTTGCTATCTCAGTACTCTCTCCATGGTTTGCTGATATAGAAACCTACTTGGTTTCAACACAGTTTCCACCACACCTGTCCTCAAAGGAGAAGAGCAAGATCATGAGGAAAAGCACCCCTTTCACCTGGATTGGGGGCAATCTTTTCAACCTTGGCCTAGATCAGATCTTGAGAAGATGTGTCAGGGAGGAGGAAGTCTTTGACATTCTCCTGACCTGTCATGACGGGCCTTGTGGAGGCCATTTTGCAGCAAAGAGGACTACCTTCAAAATATTGCAAGCAGGCTACTATTGGCCCACTCTTCATCAAGATGTGAAGAGATACACCAGCCAATGTGATTAGTGTCAAAGGATGGGGAAGCCTACTCCAAAGGATGGGGAAGCCTACTCCAAAGGATGAGATGCCCATTCAACCTCAAGTGACCTTTGAGCCATTTGAGAAGTGGGGCATGGACTTTGTGGGTCCTATCAAACCTCCTTCAAAATAGAACTAGTACATCATTGTGTGCACCGATTACCTGACAAAGTGGGCAGAAACAAAAGAAATCAAAGCAGTAACAGAGGAAAAAGAAGATGAGTTTTTAAGAGAAAACATATTCTACAAGTTTGGGTATCCAAGATAATTGGTCATAGATCAAGGTAGTCAGTTCACTTCCAATTTGATTAAAGACCTGCTTACACATCATAAAATCAAGAACAAGACTTCCACCCCTTACCATCCACAAGCCAATGGGCAGGTGGAAGTCACTAATAAAGCTTTGGAAGGAATTCTAACCAAGGTAGTGAGCAACAATAGAAAAGACTGGGCAGACCGATTAGTTGAGGCCACCTAGGCCTACAACACAACATGGAAGACCACCACAGGGTTCACACCATATGAACTAGTCTATGGGAAGAAGGCTTTGCTGTCACTATTGGTTAAGACTCTGTTTTTGAGCTCACTCTTGTAATAATCTGTTCTTGAAGACATAATATAGAGGTCGACATTGAAAGCTGGACTAGGAGACTTAGCCAGGAAGTTTGGTGAACTCCTTGATTATTTGCTGTGTTGATGTGTGCGTCTGTTATGTTTTCTGACTGTTAATTGTCTATATTATTTGAAATCTTTTTGATCTATTGCACTAATTAATATAGGAATTTTCCTACACATGAGTCTATAATACCTTTTCTTCTTGACTTAGTATCCATTTCGGATCAAGTGGTATCAGAGCTTTTAGTTTTGGTTTTGTTAAGGTTAGACAAGATTGTGCTAGATTTTGAATGCTAACTAGATTAAAGCTTAGACTAGGAGAAGGAGAACTTGTTGAGGCTAATCCAGAGATTGGAAGAGTCTTTTCTCAGAGGAGAATCGCAGAAGAAGCTCCATTGGGATTAGAATCTGAATTTATAGAAAGTTTTAAGACACTCCAAGCCATGGTGGAAGAGATGTATCTGGAATTTAATAAGGGTCGAGGTGAAAGCACTTCAACACCTAAACCAGACAAAGGAGCAGAGGAACCTTTTCTAGTTTCCCCTCCAGAAGGAAAAAGGAAAGGAGAAATGGCTCCTCCACCATCTCCTCCATCATCACCTTCGTCATCCTCATCATCTTCTTTGCATAACACTAGCTCTTCTAAGAAGAAGAAGAAAATTTCCTTAATCAAATTAGATGTGAAGTTTGATTTTCCATTTTATTATGGAGAAATCAATGTAGAAAATATAGATAATTGGAAAAGACAATTTGATGTATATTGCAGGGTATAGAGCATTGATTTAGAAAGGAAGAAGATTCAACTGGCTAGCCTTCGACTTGGAGGAACTTCACTAGTATGGTGGGAAGGCAAGACATAAGCTGATCTGCAAAAACATGGTAAAATCATTTCTACTTGGAATGAATTTGTTTCTGCCATCAAAAAGAAATTCTATCATTTAGCTTACATGCAACAGGCAATGATGAGTTGGCAAACTCTTCGTCAATTGAAGGGTCAAAGTGTATAGAGTTATACTTAGGAATTTAGGAAAAGAGCTTTAACTCTAGGTATATCATTAGATTCACCTATGACTTTATTAAAGTATATAGGTGTTCTTCGTAGCTATTTAAAGCATACTATTCTCATGTTTAATCCCACTAGCTTAGATGATGTATTCGTTCAAGACACACATCTAGAAGCTAGAGGTAAGAATGTAAACCCAGAGGTTGGGAAATCATTTAAATATTCTGTAAGCAAGAATAAGGAAAAGAATAAACTAAAATGGAAGGAGAGGAAAGACAACAATACAAAGAAGGATAAATCTTCATGCACTCATTGTCAGAAAGAAGGACACGATGAGGCACAATGCTAGTCTTTGCATCCAGAACGAAAACCTACGAAGTTCGGTGGAAAGGAGAGAAAGAATGTTGCTGCTATTCAGTAGGACCTGGGATCAGATTCAGGCGATGAAACAACAGTTACAACCACATGCATTAAAGGTAAA
Organism: Pinus taeda; assembly: GCA_000404065.3. NCBI lineage: Eukaryota > Viridiplantae > Streptophyta > Pinopsida > Pinales > Pinaceae > Pinus > Pinus taeda. The sequence goes on from APFE030350991.1 coordinate 202,161, forward strand.
GATTCTGAATCATCCACAAGTAATTCTTCACAAACGGTTGATAATGAAAATAATGAGAGGGAAAGGAATGAGCTTTTTCATATTAGAGTAATTTCCAAGCACGATAAGATTGATACTTTATTTGATAGTGGATCACAAGTAAATTTTATTTCTGACATAATTGTAAAGAAGTTGGGATTACAAACAAAACCTCATGAGAAGCCATATCCATTAGGTTGGGTGTGTGATAAAACAAAGCTACAAGTAACAAGACAATGTAAACTTAGGTTTTCTATTGGATCAACATTTGTAGATGAGGTTGAGTTAGATATAGTTCCATTGGATATATGTGGTATTGTTTTGGGAAGTCCATACTTGTATGATAGTAAAGCTATTTTCTACAGAGTTGAGAATAAGTATCAACTCAGTAAAAATGGAATAAAATACATTGTAAGAGCTCATAAACTCAAAGGTAACTATTCTCTCACAAAATCAGGGCAGATGAAAATACTTGTGAATTCAAGTAAGCAATTTTTACTAATGGTTGTAAAGGCAAAGGATCCCGAAAAATCCAATGCATTTGAAGGCTGTGGTTCTAAACAAAAAGCTGATTCAGTCAAAGTTGTTTCAGAGTATGATGTTCTATTTCAAGAACCTAATGGTCTGCCATCCAAGCGAGAAATAATACATGATATTTATTTACAGCAAGATGCTCCATTACCTAACATTGAAATGCACAGGTTATCAACTTTGGAGAATGCAGAGATAAAGAAGCAGGTATAGGAGTTGCTTGATAAAGGGTTTATACGACCAAGCACATCACCATGTGGATCTCCAATCATGCTAGTGAGAAAGAAAGATGGTTCATGGAGAATGTGAATTGATTATAGAGCACTAAATAAAATAACGATGAAGAATCGTTATCCTCTTCCTCGTATTCATGATTTATTAGATCAATTGAAAGAAGCAGTTTACTTTTCTAAGTTAGACTTGCGAAGTGGTTATCATCAGGTCAAAGTTGCAGAACAGGATGCATGGAAGACTGCTTTCAAGACAAAGCAAGGACTTTATGAATGGTTGGTTATGCCTTTTGTCTTTAACAATGCTCCTGCTACATTTATGAGAGTTATGAATGATGTACTCAGACCATTTATTGATGACTTTGTAATTGTTTATTTAGATGACATTATTGTTTTTAGTAAGACATGGGAAGACCATGTAAATCATGTGAAGCAGACTTTAGATGTTTTAAAAAGAGAAAATCTCTATGTAAAACTGTCAAAATGTTAATTTGGCAGAACATCTTTAAATTGGTTGGGTTATATTATAGGGGTGGTGAATTGAAGATAGATCCTTCTAAGATTGAAGTCATTGTGAACTGGACTAAACCCAATTTGCTACAGAGGTTAGGAGTTTCCTAGGGGCAACACAATACTGGAGAAAGTTTATTGCTAAATTTTCTTTGATTGCAGCTCCATTACATGCTTTAACAGGATTGAAACAGGTGTTTAAGCGGGGAGGAAAACAACAGAAAGTCTTCGACACCTTAAAGAAAAAAATCAGTACGACACCAGTACTAGCACTGCCATATCTTCAACATTCATTGAGATTGAAACAAATGCCAGTGACTATGCCATGGGGGCAGTGTTGATGCAACACGAAAAACCCATATGCTATCATTCTGAGAAATTTATTTCTGCAGTAGTTAATTATCCCACATATGATAAAGAATTGTATGCATTAGTACAAAGTGTGAAAAAGTGGAAACATTACCTAATGGATAACGAAACAATCATACATACAGATTATCAACCACTTCAATATTTTCACTCACAAACTAAATTGCAGAAATCAAGACATTATAGGTGGATGGGTTTTCTACAACAATTTCATCTTGTCATTAGATATAAGAAGGGCATACACAATAAGGTTGTAGACATGTTATCAAGACCAATCATAAATGCATCTACTATACTTAAGCATAACTCAATAATGCATGAAAGTTACATTGAACAATATGCTCAAGATGTAGATTTTAAAGATGTATATGTAACTTTAAGTCATGGCAAGCCAGTAGAAGAATTGGATTATTATGTAAAGGACCAACTCTTATATCATTTGGGAAAGTTATGCATTCCACAAACTAAAAGAGTTAACATAATCCGAGAAGCACATATTTCTCTCATATCAGGTCATTTTGGTGTAAGTAAAATAGTTTCACAATTGCAAAGGTTCTGTTATTGGCTAAGAATGCATGAGATAGTTTCTAGATATATCAAAGGATGTATAATGTGTGCTACAAGCAAGCCCAATAATAGGAAATTAGGCTTGCACACTCCACTTCCAATTCCTTCTCGTCCTTGGGAAAGTGTTTCCATGGATTTTGTTGGGGGATTGCCAAAATCTAGGAAAGGTCATGATTATTTGTATGTTGTTGTGGATAGGTTTAGTAAAATGTGTATTTGGATACCATGTAACAAGCAGGTTACAACTGAACAAACAACAAAGTTGTTCTTTCAGAATGTATGGGTTCATTTTGGGTTACCCACTTCTGTTGTATCTGATCGAGACTCTTGATTTGTTGGGAAGTTTTGGTCAAATCTATGGGAGTTAATGGACACCAGATTGAAGAAAAGCACAACATTTCATCCACAAACAGATGGTCAGACAAAAATGGTCAACATGACAGTGATCGAGTTGATCAGAGGCTATTGCAGTAAGCATCCCAAGCTTTGGGATGAGCATTTGTGTTATGTTCAACATGCTTACAACCGTGCCAAGCACTCTTCTACTCAGAGATCTCCTTTTGAGACTTGTTTTGGTTTTATACCAAAGTCTCCCTTGGATTTTGTCTTTGGTAAAGACATAGCAGTTGATGGATACACTGATGTGGACAAAGCAACCAATTTCATTGAACAAATCCAGGAAATTCACTAGGTAGTACAAGAACAACTAGAAAGAAGTCAAGCCAAGTACAAGGCAAGACATGACAAACATCGAACTAAACATAGTTTTCAAGTTGGTTATCAAGTCTGGCTGTACATCAGCAAATACATAATGCAAGGTGAAGATAAGAAACTAAAACCAATAAGGTATGGACCTTTCAAGATACTTGATAAAATTGGTGAAAATGCTTTTCGTCTGGATTTTCCAGCTTATATGCAGATCTATTCAGTCGTTAATGTAGAAAACTTGAGATTGTATGAATCTTCATTGATTGAAGATCCTGAAGAGCAAAGTCAGTTGCCTTCTATTAGGGATTTGTTGCCTGAGTATCTCAATGAGTTGCAGGAGGACATAGTTCTAAACAGGAAGGTAAGAACTACACATCAAGGGGATGTTGAGTACCTGAGAGTGGGACATAAAGGTTCAAATCCAAGTAAAGCATGATGGATAAAAGTTAGATAGGTGAAGGAGCAGTATCCTCACTTAATCGATGCCTAAAACCAACTTTTGGTGGTCCAAAATATTTTCAGTGGGAAGGCGTGATCCAAAATGGATCTTAAACCCTCTAAAAATGTAAGCCTTCAACTATCAGAAAACAGAGTGAAGCAGAGAGTGAAGTATGGCTGCATAGGAGCCGTCAGATCGGCTAGATCAATGGCTCAGATCAAATCAGTGATATCGCATTGGCGGAGAGGCTAGCAGAGTATATCAGAGGTGGCCCTAAGGGAAATGCGACTGCGATCGATGACTTAACGTGGACCATTGATCGAGCACGCAGATTAATGACAAAGATTACATATATCGCATCGAAAATTCCTAAAGGTAGGACTTAACATAGGTGGAAGTATTTCAGAGAACCTGAAGGAGTTATGAATTAAACAACAAAGGATTTGAGTTCCATGGTAAACGATAATTCAGGCAGGCTACAGGCAGTAAGTGGTATTGGAAGGGCTTCACCCGATTCCATACACTAGCTGACACGTAGCATGGTGCAGGAGAGAGAAAACTACTCATTTCAGGAGGGTTTTCCCCATGCAAGTGGGCCGCTTGAAATGTCCATCAGCCGTTGTATTAGCGATCACGGATCAGACGGTGAAAAAGTCACGAGCTGGTTGGATGATTGGGTTGGATGCGAACCGTCAGACCAAAGGCAGATCAACGGTGTGGAATACAAAGGGATTGTGACCCGTAGCCAATACGACTTGCGATTGCAATCAAGACAGACCCGAGAGGATTATAGGGCGGAATTTATATCATTTGAAGTCTGGCTTTGGCATTTTGGTCAGATTTTCTACTGTTTCAGTGTATTCCCTGTGTAAACGGAAAAGTGTGTTCTTAGGGATTTTCACCTGCGCCCATTCCTTTCAATTTGTAAACAGGTGGCCTCAATGCCTTGAGCATTATTATTATGATTGTTTAACGTTCAAGAGGGAGATGAAGGGACAACAGTCGGGGAGCTAGAGAGCTCGAAATGGAAGCGAACAAACAGTGCTGAAAGGCTTAAAAGCCATCCAATAGCAGAACAGAGGGGACGAAGTCAATTGATGATAGTCACAGGAAGGCAGTCAGTCAGTCAAATTGAGGTAGTTTGAATAGAGGAACAAGACAGAGGGATAATCCATGCACTCTTTTAGACTCGAGGTTTTTGAGAAGATCCATCTTTGATGCACTGTTGTTTGATACTTTGTTTTTGAGCTCACTCTTGTAATAATCTGTTCTTGAAGACATAACATAGAGGTCGACACTAAAAGCTGGACCGGGAGATGTAGCCAGGAAGTCTAGTGAAATCCCTGATTATTTGCTGTGTTGATGTGTGTGTCTGTTATGTTTTCTGACTATTAATTGTCTATATTATTTGCAATCTTTTCGATCCGTTGAACTAAGTAATATAGGCATTTTCCTGCACATGAGTCTGCAATACCTTTTCTTCTTGATTTAGTATCCATTTCGGATCACCAGGGAAAACAACTAGGGTGAAAACCTCTCTGAGGCAGCCTATTGTTTTTCAATATATATGTATATATATATATATATGTGTTATTATATATATATAATATATATATATATATATATATATATGTGTGTATATATATATATTATATATATATATATATATATATATATATATATATATATATATATATATATATATTTCATGAAATTTCCATTTGTAGGTGGGCAATAAAGACAAGCAAGGAGAAAAAGAGGATCCCAAGGAGACCCTTGCCTCTCACATATTCATCTTCTCCACTCCTTACCATGCATCCCTCCATCATTTTTTTTCATTTTTCCACTCCATTGCTTTGATTTATGCAAAGACTGTGTTTTCTATAGGATCCCTTGAAAACCTACATGATGATCCTGTAGGAATTACAGTGACCCGGAAATTCTACAGGAAGTAATCCCAAGGCACATGATGGATTTTTTAGGTCCCTAAAATTCACCCTATGCATGATCTAGCACCTCACCTTGTCCACCATCATCATCCCTGCACTCACCATTAAAAAAAAATAATCAGTTTCAACAGTTTTTGCGAGTCTTAGAAAAAAAGGGGAAACGAAGAGGAGTAAGAGAATTACCTAAGTATCCTTTGCTCTCCACACTTCTACTCCTTTCCATCCATGTCACCATCCTCACAGCCCCAGCCAACAATATGATTAAAGAATTCTGAGGGAGAAGCAGCTACATGACATCCTGCAGGAAATCCTGTAGTAGCCTATCCCATGGAATGGAAATCACACTAGCAACAAGTCTTCATTAGGATGATAAAGGAGCTCCACAGCAACAGCAACATCAGATCTTCAGCCATAGATACCTGCAAAAGCAAAGAAACCATTAGCAGGCAGCAAGAGGAGGTAGAAGAATGGCATGCATCAAATATACAATGCAACACCTCTGGTCTTCGACAACTACAACATAGCATTGAAACCACAAGTAAGTATCCTGCTCACTCACTCATATGTATCATGTAGTAAAAAATTGTAAGGTTTACGTGATAGTTGGTTTATAAGTGAAAAGGTGGCCAGTTAACTTGGCCACCTTCGTTCAGTCAACACATGCACAACCGGGTGTCCTCTCAGACGTGGCTGTAGTCAACTCAAAGACAGAGAAGGAATAGGACAAAAAGCGGTTAAACTACGGATCTATGAGGTGGGAGCTAATTACGAGGAGTGGGAAATGATGAGGTGGTAGTGGGGACCAACGGTCCAAAAATGGCGACGTGCCTTTGTTGCTAGCACACCATTGTTGACTGATAAAAGGTTCCTTTTAAAAATCCTAATTATCCTCACATTAATTATCAACCCGAGCAAGTTCTCTTATTTCAAGAGTGTACACAGTATGTGGCTTCTTTTTAATTCAGAGAGTAATGTTTCCTAAATTGCAGTATAGATCTTTAAATACAAGAGTAAATGGATGCATCTAATGAATTCCAATGGCAATCATTAAAGGGAATATAACAACTAAACTTCAAGACTCAAACTTCTACCGAAATTGTAATCAATCCTTACTCAAACAATTCAACTAGCAATGGCATAAGCTCAGAGTACAGTAACAATAACTCATCTCTTCTTAATTGATTAAATCTAAATCAAACTCAACCTCCAGCAAATAATCCAAACAACATTGATATCAATCTGAGAGTCCGACAGTGATAGTTAAACTCTTTATAGTTGATTAAATCACGTTGAATATTTATCTAAGTAACGTAATCTGAAATGAACCGAATTAAACGATACTGCTATACATCGTATAAAGTAGAGATATTCTATCAACACAAGAAAATAATCAACAACGAAAGAAATAGAATCACAGAAAGTGAGAATACTATCAGACCATCACACTTGTAAGAATTTGGAAATATATGACACAAAGAAAGTAGTTGAATCCACCAGAGGCCAGGCCCTTAGCCTCCAGCGAACACTGCTAAGTTACTTCAGATAGCTTGAGGGAACAACAACTTCACTTATGTATTAATCATTGAATATAAGTAGCATTACAATATAACTATTTTCTCTCAACAACGAGAGTCTGTAATTAAAATTACAAATTCAATAACAACAGAGGTTCCCCCTTTCTTTTTACAATTGTCTCCTTTTATAATAAAAAAGGGTAAAAGATAAATGGTAAATGAAATTCCTCAGGATCTCCCGATCCTGAGGGATTCACAACTGATTTCCAACTTCAGACATCCTTTCCTTTCTCGTGCTGATCCTCCTGATTCACCTTTAACCTTGACCGTAACTGCCACGTTCCTTCCTTGGCTTGTTGATTTTCGTTGTTCCTTCGTTAGGGAACAACATTTGTCCCTTTTGTTGTTTTCTTGCATAAAGAAGGGTAATAATTAGCTAAGTCGTAATTGTAGATAATTCCTTCATTTATTACCATAATTCTTTAATATATTAACACATTAGGATATAGAAAAGATAAGAATAAAGGAAAAGAATGATGATATTAATAGTAATTACATACCCATTTCATGACTCAACATACTCCCCTGCTTACCCTATTTCATGTCCTCATGAAAAGCAAGTAGTTTGTATGCAGAGCAGTTATAGAATAAGCCAGAGAAGGAATGTCATAAAGTGGTCTAAAACCATGGTTCTTCTCAAACATGGGCCCTGTCTATCCTTCAGACAATTCATATATAGCCCGATAACCTTCAGCAGGATACCAAATGATAGTTCTACGGAACCGACAACCTAGCCAATAAGGACCTCTCAAAATGAGATTGTTATATGTGACAAAATGGTCTGCAGCTAGCTCAAATTTTTTATAATTAAATGGATCTATATTCTGTATATTACTAGTGGAGATAGTCCACTTGGGATTGGCTATAGCCAAGGAGCTTTCCTGAATGGAGAGGAAGTATTCTACTCCCTTCTGTACAATCTATTTCTGAATAGGCCCCGAGATTTTGATCACTCCTTCCCTTGTCATCAGACTCTTATGATTGGCCAGCATTTGTAAAGGATGTTTGGGTTCACTTCGAACCCAAAGATCCAGCCCATGCTCTTACCTTTGGAATGCGTTATGAGCGTTGAACCACTTCAGTTGATTGACAACAAATGAGATAAATGCTTGGAACTAAACATCCCCCACAAATAGGTTGGGGTTCTTTTCCACTTCTTCCTCTAATACAAAATTGTGTAAGTAAAATTCACAAAGTAACCTTTGAATTTTTACCCCTTGCTATTTGCAACAATTTATAAAATCCTCAATTGTTTTTAATTCTATGGGTTTTCTAGCTCTCATGCCTTTAATTTTTAATAGAAAATATCATTCTAACAAAAATAAGGCATAATTATTAGCAGGAGATCTACATGCCAAGACATCAATGTATAGAGAGCAGATAGTGTCTGTTGAGTCATGACCTTCTCTAATCTGAGCTTCATTTTCTCAATTTTATCTTCTGCTTTTCGATATTTGTTGAAGGTTTTGCTCTCTGATGTATTCATGTCCCGAAGCTGCCTATGTAATTCTTGGTATTTTTGCTGGGAGATCGTTTCTTTCTCAAGCCGTTCTACTACAAGCTGAGCCTGTGCTAAATCTTCTTGAAGATTCAATATACTGGGGTCATTGCTCGCCATGATCTTTGGTTCGAATGGTTGTCTGAGTACTTCTGTTATGAGAAGAAATGCCTACTATCTGTGTTTCTTTATGATGGGAGGTCCAAATCTCCATTTGGGTGGCCATGCTACAAGAGGGTACCATCTTCGTCTAAATAGTTATGTTACAAGAGGGTACAACCTCTGTCTGGTTAGCCACTTCTGCAAGAATTGAATGTTGTTCCTTAGTGAGTATGGGCTCCTTTTGAATCCCTCTAGTTCTTCTTTCACAAAATTCAGTTTGAATTGCTGCATTTACTATCTCCGGGGTTTTGTTTGGAACCTTCCCCACTGATATTTCTTTTATCTTTCTCTTGAGCCTTTTTACCATTTCCTAGAGCCTTTGTTGTTCCTTCTTAAGCTTTTTAATTTTGGTTCTGTGCTTTTTTGGGGGAGCAACTGTTCTGTTAATAGTCTCTGCCCCTAATGAACCTAGTTGCTCATCTTGACTCTGTTCTACAAGAACTGTGTCCCCAGATTGGTAGTTTTTTTCTTGGTTTATTTCTGCTCCTTTTGTTTGGCCTGAATTCTCCATGTTTAGGCCTACCTGGCTGGGTTCTCCTAGAGGCATGTCACCAGTTCAGTTCACCTCTTCTTGATTGGCCTCCATGCCTATTTCTGCTCCACGGCTTGTATTTTCTAAAGGAATTCTGTCATAGCTAGAGTTCTCTATAGACTGAGTTGTTCCCAAATTAAGCGAGCTTTCAGGCTGTATGAACTCATTCATATTAGCCAGAATTTGGGCCAATTTGATATCATGTAATAAATCTCCTGGGAGACTTGTATTTGATGTTGAGGGGAGTCCTGATTCATTTCTTTCCTCATTTCTAGAATGCCCTGTTTCTTCCTCATGGTATGACTTAGGGTCATCCCGTCCTTCTAACTGCAGGTATTTCTCACTTCCTAGACTGGATAGTTCTATGGGCTGGCTGATACTACCCTGGGGATTTTCGACTGCTCCTAAATTTGTTCTCAGCTTAGTGGAATCTGCACTTTTGGGGAATGTTCACTGTAAGGGTAGTCCTCTTCCTTTTTGGAACAGGGTTAGGTGCAGGTAGAGCTAAACCTTCTTCAAGAGAAAATATTAGTTCCTCGCTGCTGGGTGAGGTTGTAGCTAACTATTAGCCTAATCAAACAGTGGTGGCTTACTACGGTTTCTATATGTCGAGACCATTTGAGCCTCTCAGCGGTGTCATGGAGTAAAAAGTTTAATAATGCAGGTAAATTTATAGAGTATTTTTGTTTCAGAACTGCTAAGAGTTTAGTTGACGTGGCCTTACCACGTCTTTGCGCCCGTCCCATGTGATGTAATTCTGAACGATCGTTGCTAATTCTCCCCATGGTTCTTTAAGCGAGGATGGTTGAATGCCTTTGCCTTTTTTGATGACCTCCTATCCTTCGTCCTTAAAGGCTTCAATGGCATCATGCAACTTCAATAGTTTGTTAGCCCATCCGGGTCCTTCGCTAGCAACCGAGATACTTTTGCTATCACAACTTTTGACACTGTGATTTGTCTGCCCCTTATAATGGATTGTCCGTTCTGTAAATTTTGTAGGAATTCAATGGAAACTTCTTCGTTGGGTGGCTGAAATCGCGTGAAGTATGCTATCCACCTAGCTCGGGCTAAAATTTCTCTGGCTGCATAAAAAACAACCAGTATTAGCGCCTTCCTGTGCACTGTTCTTCCTCCCATACTGCCTGAATTCTACAAACAATTAGTGTAGCAGAGATAGCACAACAATAAATAGAGCTGAGTGATGGAACATCAAGCTGTTATAATCGTTATATCGAATAATACTTTGCAAGCATAAATACCGTTATCTAGGACTTTCTATTATACCACATACTCCGTGATCATGGAATGTCGTATTGCCCTACAAAATAAAATAAAGAGCTGACACGCATGCATAGTACACTTGAGGTTACTCCTCGCCCCCCTTTGAAATAATAGGTTGCCTTCGACCGAATGAGTGAAGGGACAACGTGCTGGAAACGAAGTATAGGGATGATGAAAGTGGCAAGGTATGCATATTAATGAAAGGATCCCAAAAGATATTGGAGTGCTGAAATTAATGCATATAACGAGAATTATCAATAAGTGCGGATATGCCATGAGGTGATTCAAAAAGGAAAAAGAACAACTGACGCAGGTAAAATGCTTTACCATCATCATGCCACTTAAAGCTATTATGATTGATTTTTAAAAGATATCACATGCATAAAGGTTCAAAATAAATTAGGAATGTAATCTCTCTGTAGTAAAGATAAAAAATAATAAAATAGAATTATAATAACTATTGATGTTGAAAATATGACTCCAATACCATCAAAAAATCTTCTGTTGCCTGCAGGCGTTTATAGCCTCGACAGAGTTGATTTCTCACCCTTTGGAACCATTATCCTCTATGTATAATTAGGGAAGTGCATTATGATATCAGAGTAGAGACCAATGTGCTGGCATGGTAACTAGATGAACACATTTCCATTCACTAGGAAGGAGCGAAAGGTGGGCAGGTCGGCTTGTAATGAGACCTCCTGTTTCAATGACTTTATTTCTTGATGCATCCATCGGATCATATCCCTGGTGTGGTGGCCATAGTGGGAATGCCACTTCGCTGCTTCCTTATGGTCATGGTAGGCTGGCTCGTGATGAGACCCCCTATCCTCCATCTGTAAAAATCATAGAATTGTTAGTAAACATATGTATATGTTTATATTATTTTTTTATTTTTTATTTTTTTTTGAACAACACTTCCTATTTATATATAGAGGGTGGCTCAACACTCCTTAGGAGTAGGGATGACAAAAGAAGTTTGAACATATCAATAGGAAAAAAGTATGCCTTTAACCTTATTTGATGATAATGAACAGAGAGAATTATAGGGGTTAGTGGAGAACCAACATGCTACAAATAATCAATCAATTCGATTTATAGTGAAAATGAGGATAGTGAAGTGATATAGATGGTCGTGTCCTTCCTTTTTCGATCAATACAAAGAAATCTTGTTAAAGATGATAATATTCACTATATTTGCTTGTTCTAGTAAACTTTAGATTTGTATCCTTAGATATATATTTGTACACTTGCGCTCTATAGAGGATCATAAAGAGTGAGCAAAGGAAAGAAAGGGTGTTCTCAAACAAATATTCACAAAGTGATATTTCCTAAAGGAAACAGTAAAAGAAAACATCGCACAAAAAATGTTGTTCCTTATAGGGAACAACAAGGAAATACATGTAAAAACAAAGGTGTTGTTCCTTAGAGGGAACAACTGCTGTTCCCTGTAGGGAACAACAAAGAAAATACATACGAAAATTGTTGTTCCTTAGAGGGAACAACAGCTATTCCCTGTAGGGAACAACAAAGAAAATACATATGAAAATTGCTGTTCCTTAGAGGGAACAACAGATGTTCCTTGTAGAGAACAACAACTGTTCCCTGTAGGGAACAACAGCTGTTCCCTGTAGGGAACAACAAGGGAAATACATGTCAAAAATTTGTTGTTCCCTGTAGGGAATAACAAAGAAAATGCACACAAAAATTTCCGTTCCTTAGAGGGAACAACAACTGTTCCTTGTAGGGAACAACAAGACAAAATGCACACCGAAACTGCTGTTCCTTAAAGGGAACAAAATATGTTCCTTAGAGGGAACAACAAGAAAAAATTTCACACGAAAATGCTGTTCCTTAGAGGGAACATCAAGAAAAAAAATTGGATGCGAAATTGTTGTTCCTTAGAGGGGACATCAGCTGTTACTTAAAGGAACAAAAATAAAAATAAAAATAAAAATACTACACATGAAATTTCTGTTCTTTAGAGGGAACAACGACTGTTCCTTAAAGGGAACAACAAGAAGAAAAATTACACACAAGATTGCTGTTCTTTAGAGGGAACAACAACTATTCCTTAGAGGGAACAACAACTGTTCCTTAAAGGGAACAACAAGAAGAAACAAACAAAAAAAATTGCACATGAAATTGCTGCTCCTTAGAGGGAACAGCTATTGTTCCTTAGAGGGAACAATAGCTGTTCCTTAAAGGGAATATCAAGAAGAAAAAATACCACTCGGAATTACTGTTCCTCAGAGGGAACAATAGATGTTCCTTAGAGGGAACAACAAGAAAAAAAATCCATACGAACATTGTTGTTCCTTAAAGGGAACAACAACTGTTCCTTAGAGGGAACAACAAAGGAAAAATAGAAAAAAAAAAACCTTATATACAATTTATTATACAAACAAATTCAATCAAATAGAAAGGAAAATTTATGTACAAAAAACAAATAAATTCTTCACTGGACCGATGCTGTGGACGGGTTTCCCTCCATAGCAAGAATTTTTATAGTGGAATCTTCCTGTAACTGTTGGCAAAAGGACTCCCTGGTAAGCAGTTTGTGATAGAGGCGCACTCGATGTGCATTTGATTTAAAAGAGTAGCTAGACCCATCAATGGTGGCTAATGTGAGAGTGCCATTATCATGCACCTCTTGTATCTCGTAGGGGCCTAACCATCTGGTCTGGAGTTTTCCTGGGAAATCCTAGAACCTAGAATCATACAGAAGTTCCCAATCAACTTCGTGGAAGATATTATTCTTGATAAGGGCATCATGCCATTTTTCTCTTTGTTGTTGGACCAGTGCAGTATGCTGAAGAGCTGATAACCGGATTTCATCCAATTCATTGATTTGATGTAGCCTATTAATCTGTGCTTTGTTTAAGTCCAACCTACTTCTTGAGTTATCCTCAATGTCTGAATTTCAAATTCGATTGGGAAGATAGGTTCTTTGCCAAACACTAGCTGATATGGGGAATATCCCATGGTATTTCTCCATGTCGTGCGGTATGCCCACAGGGCTTCTGGCAATCGGGTAGCCCAGTCACGTCTATGTGATGCAACTGTATTTGTGAGTATTTCCCCGATTACTTTATTTGTACTTTCTACCTGGCCATTTTCCTACGGGTGGTATAAAGTTGTGATTTTGTGCATGATATGATGATTTTTTAATGTTGCAGAAATCTTATGTCCTATAAACTGTGGCCTTCCATCCATGATTATTTCTCTAGGAAAGCCATACCGCACAAAAAGTTGGAAAAGGAAGTGGATTTCTGAGTCCTCTGTTGCCCTTGGTAATGCTTCTGCCTCCACCCATTTAGTCACATATTCTGTTGTGACTAGTATGTATATCTTTTGATTAGATGATGGGTTTATTGGACCAATGAAATCTAACGCCCATCATTCAAAAGGTTCTATCACTAACTGTGTATGCAAGGGCATCTCATCAGACTACCCAGGGCGTCTGATTCTTTGGCAACTATCACATGCCTGGACAAACTTCTTGGCATCTTTAAAAATGGTGGGCCAATAATAGCCCGTATGTAAGACTTTGTGATTAGTCCTGCAGTCTGAAAAGTGTCCACCACAAGGCCCATCATGGCAAGCTTTCAGGATGTCGAAGACTTCGTCTTCCCTGACACATCTTCGAATGCGCATATCGGCTCTTGTATGAAATAAATATCCTCTGATCCAGGAGAACTAAGTGCTACGCTGTACTATTTGTTTTCTTTCACTGGGCGTTAGGTGCTTGGGTAATTTTCCCACTGCTAGGTAGTTTGCGACATTCGCGTACCATTGTGTTTTCGCAGTGACAGTGAATAAGTGTTCATCATGGAACTAGTCTTCTACTGTTGCCGAGTCATCTGTCTTTGGCATACGTGAAATGAAGTCTACTACTGGATTTTCTTTTCCTGGTCGATCTTTGATTGTTATGTCAAATTCCTACAAAAGGATCAACCATCTTGTCACTATTCCATTTGTAACAGGTTTATTAGCTAGATATTTAATAGTAGAGTGATCAGTATACAAAACCACATGGTATCCTATTATATAATGTTTGAATTTGTTAATAGCATAGATTAAAGCCATAAATTCCTTTTCAGTCACAGTGTAATTTAACTCAGCCAGAGATAGATTCTTGTTGATGTAATATATCGCATAATGTTTCTTATCTTCCTCCTTGCTGAGAACTGCTCCAATGGATGCATCTGATGCATCGAATGAAATCTGGAATGGCAAATCCTAGTTTGGGCCCCATCATACTGGGGCTGTTGATACAAGTAGTTTTAAATCTTCAAAAGCAGTGTCACATTTGTTAGTCCATATGAAATCAATATTTCCTATTAATGCATATAATGGTGCAACAATTTGAGAGAAATTCTTTATAAATCTTCTATAATATTTAGAAAATCCCAAGAAACTGTGTACCTCTGTTTGTGTGGAAGTGGTAGGTATTAAAAGAATTATCTAAATTTTTGCTGGATCTATTTGAATTCCAGCTACTGAGATGTAGTGACCTAAGTTGAGGCCATTAGTCATCATCAAGTGGCATTTTTCATGGCTTAAACAGAGCCTGGTAGCAATGCATCTTTGCAGAATTTTCTCTAGCGTTTGTAATGCCGGCTCGAAGTCATCTCCGTAAGGTGTAAAGTCATCCATGTACACCTCGAGCCATTCATTTATCAAGTCTGAAAAAATGTTGAGTATAGCCCTCTAGAATGTGGCAGGTGCGTTGCACAGTCTGAAAGGTAAGACCCTGTAAGCAAATGTCCCCCAAGGGCAGGTAAAGGTTGTCTTATCCTAGTGTTCAGGGGCAATTTGAATTTGATTGTAGCTGCCGAAGCTGTCCAAGAAAGAAAATAATTTTTTTCCTACCAATGTGTTCAAGACTTGGTCGATGAACGGGAGGGGAAAATGGTATTTTTGGGTTGTTTTATTAAGCTCTCTATAGTCAACACATATACGCCACTTTCCATTCTTTTTAGGCACCACTAATAATGGAGAAACCCATTTGCTACCAGATATGGGATAGATGAAATTTACATCTAGCAATTTTTGTAGTTCATCTTTAACAATATTTTTAAGGTGAGGGTTTAACTTCCATTGAGGTTGTCGAATGGGCCTGGCATCTTTCTCTGTATAGATTTGGTGCATGCATAATTGGGGATCAATCCCTTTCATGTCTGGGTAATCCCATGCGAAAGCCTCTTTATATTTTCTCAGAAGTTGAACAAGCCTCTGCTCGTGGTCATCAGTCAGGTTTTTATTGATATTTAAGGTTTTCCTTGGCTCAATTTCTATGGTTTTGCTATTATAAACAGAAGTTGTTGGTATTGACTAGTCATTAATATCCCTTAAGGGATCTTCTTCAATTTCGTTATCTAGGGCTGCTTCGATCATGTGAAATTTTGGATGGGATACAACATTTGGTTGGTTAATGTAAGTGTTAATGATGTCATCTTCTATTTGATCCTTGAATTCGAGAGCATCTTCTATAGTTAGTGGTGATCTAATGTTTTCAGTTAGATATGATACAGGTTGTTTTCTAGTTTTTATTATCGTTAAACTTGGCTGAGCTGGAGGATATAAGGCTAAATTCTTCACATTACTTCCTCTTGCTATAGTCATGCTGCCTGTTCAATAGCTTATGTAAGCATTTGCGGTTGCTAGCCAAGGTCTTCCTAGAATTAGGGGATGTCTTTCTAGCCAATTTCTAGGATTGATGATCAGAAAATCTGCTGGGTATTCCCAAGAATATACAGACACCATTACATTTTGTAATGTGCCTTCTAGTTTGACTACCGATCAGTCAGCCAATTCCAACAAGGTCGTGGTTGGGTCCTGTTGTGGCCACCAACAACCCCCCTTCTTATTTAGCGTTATTACTAATACTAAATAATTGGGGACCCTTAGTCAAAAAATTTAAAAAATGAATTAGTGCTAACATTTCCTTTTTAATAAACATCACCATCATAAACTTAGGAAAATACCTTTGCAAAATCTAAAAAATCTTAAGTTTCATGGTGAGGAAAGATAAAGTCACTCCTTAAGGAATATCGCATCGCAAAAAGGATAACAGGATGCCTTCTTACAAGCCAAACTCTAAGTATGCGAGATTCCGATGCGAGATTACATAATGAAAAACAAATATCGCATCGCATGCCTTTAAACGCACTTCCGCTGGAAAACCGCAGAAAACGCCGATATGCGATGACGCATATCACAAAATTGCACATCGCAAGAAATACATTAACACGAAATAAGCACATACTGCAATTATGCGATACTGCGATTATGCGATATTGCGACCATGCGATAAAACGACAAAATGATCTTAAGAACAAACCACACTGCGATTATGCGATATTGTGACCATGCGATGATGCAATACAATGATCTACAATATTGCAAAGCAAATCGCAAAATCGCTCCATTGCAAAACGTTTCGGCTCACTATTCGAGAAAACTCCTTCCATAAAAAACGAAACTAGGTTATGCGCTTTAATGCTAATTAATGAGTTAGTTGCCAGTTGTTAATAAAATATGGTTTTGTGTTTATCAAAGAGCTAGTTCACGTAAGGTGGTATACTCTTGCATGTCTTTGGCATTTAAAGCTTTCTCGTCACTATTCTGTATCATTACTCTCACCTCACTTGTAAATTGCAGGAATGAAGAACAAAGAAATATACAAAGCAGTATACAAGATACTATGGGGAAGAAAGGCAAGGCTCCAATGTATGAAGATAAAGAAATGGCGCCATTATACATAGACACTGCCTCTAACAGAGAAGCGGATACTTCCACTTGGGAAGGCATGTATAACCTACTTGAGGAAGAGAATTCCAAGGTGATGGAGGTTACGACTTTTGCTGGTTCACAGGGGTCCTCCGAAGCATCAGTCGCAGATTTAACCTGTTTGTTCTTGCACCGAATAGCGGCAAGACCCAAAATTATCCCTTATACAAACATGGTTAAATGGGTACTGGACAACGCAGACATTAAAAACAGACAGTTTAAGGCTCAGGGTCAAGGACTTATTGGCTCATTCGCTCAACAAGATTTGAAACTTATGTATCATTTGCCGGAGCAACAAGTGAATTACAACAAACAGTTCATAGAGAAGTTTGTCAAAGAAAATGAAGTCCTGGCTGAATCTACTAAAGATTGGTCAAGGAGAGACGAGCCATTGAAAAAGGACAAACACGGTATGTATAGTACTGGTTCTCTCACTTCTCCATATTGCTTTGCTGCTGGTATGCTATGTAGACTTTATGGGAGACCAGATATTAATAAATTCTCATATGAATGGCTACCTTTGTTGGATGCCCCTGTTAATTCTACTATTATGGATTGGTCTAGAATACTGTCAGACATCTTAACTACTGCCATTGTAAATTACCGATCTAAAAGAACTGTTTCCCAGAGAATTTATCCCCCATTTTACTTGTCAACGTATGTAATGGATGCAATTTTCTATGTTTCAAAATTTCCCGTAATGGGATGGAAATGGACAACTCAAGACCCTTTACCCATTCATGTTTATCACAAAGAATTTTGGGACTCTAAATTCCCTCCATTTTTCTACAAAATTTGTCATGGAGTTATGTTACCACTGTACAAAATTTTATATGACAAAGATGCTCCAAGATGTTCTCCTGAAGCAGAGGCAGATACACTCACAGTTGCGAGATGGTTTGGAGAGGAATTATTTACATATGTCAGGGTATTCGGAAGTGACGTTTCCCCTCACGTCTTACCTCTGTATGTTCCCGACAAACTCATGGCGCGAGAAATCGCTTATCAAACCTGTTTAGAAGGGGGTTTCACTAAGGATTTGAAAGATAAAAAGAAGGCTATTTGGCCATAATTTCCTGTAGCGTGTGGAGCCTTTTCATTATTTGATGTAGGCCATGCCTTCAAAGAAGTGAATAACATAACGTGTCTACAATTGTTCAAGTTTCAAAGAAGGCCGTTCGATCCTTATGACATTGCGAAGAATTTCACCGCCTCAGTCAAAATAAAGGTGTTTTCCAAAGAAGAGGATCGTTTTGACGATATATTCCAACAGAAAAGCACACTTGAAGAAATTATGCACTCAGCTCAAATGCGGCTCCCTCCGGCAGAGTTTCAGCAGTTCAAAACATAGAGGGAAAGAAGGTTAGCTAATGTCCCTCTAGAAAAATTATGCTTAGAACCCGCGAGGGAACTGACTCCAAGTATTAGCCTCAGCGAAAGTTCTGGTATAGATTGATCTAAATCCAATTTGGGAAAGAAACATCAGCACATTCTAAAAAATCTGAAAGTGACCATGGTAAAAGTGAAGGGTCAGTAAAGGATACTGCCCAATCAAAAGAGCCTACACAGCAACTGGTGTTAACCTCTCTGCAGGTACATCCTCCCCCTCTCATCAGTCAGCCACCATCTAATAGAATCGAGCTAGACAAGGAATGGGAGACCTTCAATGATCTAATCAATCTTGAAGGGCAAAGTACAAAGATACCTGTAAGTAATGTACAGGCAACTGAAGACATGGTCACAGGAACAATTGACAATATCTCGGATATGGAACATATTACTATCACCCCCTCATCTGAACTTATACTCAAGATAGAGGAGATTCCTCCTCTTGATGTATTTTACAGTCCACAACATAAAGCAGTAGTAAGAAAACAACCGAAGAAGAGGAAATTGGATAACGCGATCTCTCATGACACAGAGCAATTGGATGTCTTGTGGCAAGATCCTACTACTGATCCAACTGAGAATCTTACCAAATTATCCTAAACCGCAGGAGCTTATGGTTTTACAACTATTGATAAAGCAGCTGAGGTACAAAAATTGCTGAAAGAAAAGGAAGATCTGATACAAGTTTTGCAGCAATAGCTGCAACAAGCCAATGCCAACAACGAAGCACAAAAAATGCTTGAAAGACTACAACAGGAATTCCAAGGGATGCAGGTAAGCTACCATAACAGTTTGGCTTAGAAAGAAAAACAATTACAGGATATACAAGAGATGCACAAAGATGATCACAAGCTTAGAGAATTCATCGCAAAATTTATTTCCTTGAACGACCAATTACTACAGCAACATGAAGCATTTGGACAAAGGATAACGCATTGGAACTCGTATTGTGAAATAAGTGATACAATCATCAATCAAGTCGTAGATCTATGACATGGCTATGATTTAATTGATAGACGAGTTACTGAATATTTGGCTTGGCAAGAAACAGGGGAGGGAAAAAGAGCAGGCACACCAATGATAAATGATAATCATAAAGAAATGCTCTTTAACAAATGGGATACACAGATCAGGGAAGCTGAGCAAGCAGCAGAGGAAGCATCTACAACAGCCAACATCCTTATTGATTGCATAAATTAGAATTTGCATAAAGCAAATCTAATCTCGGAAACAACTCTAGGTTATCTACCAAAGGTACAACAACTACAAGCAGAATGGAAACGGAAGGCGCAAGAAAAGGCAGAATCCATTAAAAGATTAACTAAGTTGAATTGGGATTCCTAATGGGCTTATTTAGTGAAACCACATAGCCAGTGTATGACTCTCAAGAGCATCATTAATTCTGTCGAAAAAATGGCACCAAATCTTGCTGATTTTGTTTTCACAGGGCAATTAAAAGCTGAAGTCAGTCAACCGACTCTTCTCAAGCTCAAATGCTGAATGCTTGCGATGTTAAGGAGCAGATAAAGAAATAGTTAGATGTTAGATATTAGATTTAATCTTAGAAATATTTTTACTTTATCTTTGCCTAGAGAAAGGACGGTCATTTAAACCATATCCTGTATTTTTGTAAATAAGTTATTTTTAGATGTAGTTAGTAGTATTTAAACCCTTCTCATGCATTTAGAGAAGGGTCTAGAAATTTATCAAAAAATTGTCCTCAGAACATGCACTTTTGCACCCTCTGAGGAGGTTTTGATGAATGAATGGAACAAGATTTATTGATTTTTGCATTTGATATCTGCTATTGATGTTTGCACTTCTGTACTCTTAGTGGATGTTGGATTAAGAAGAGATAAATCATTATCGCTTGAAGCTCATGAGTAGAACTAGTTATAAATGGTACTTCTATCTCTTAACAGTTTCTTATCTTTTGTGTTAAAGCGATATTTAAGTTCAGTTGTTTATATTGTTAATGCTTGAATCCCTGAGTTATCATTTGGCACTTTTGTATGGTGATAGCTATTTATTTGTTGCTTAATATATGAATAGCTTACTGTGTGATATGTTTCTCACAACTGTTTCACCTAACTTTTTATGTGAAGTGGTTTATCTATATTGAATTCTTTTCTTATAACAGTTGAATGATCTTTATTACCGATTGTTATTTGAAATCATTTTAGATCGCACAAAAGAAAGATTACACCGTGGGTTAGTATAGACTTAGAAGTTTCTGTTTCATTAGAATACAATTGCATGCCATTAGATTAAAGTCAGAATTAGAGCATCTTAATTAGGAATTGTTAAACCAAAAACATCAATCTTTCTCACACACACACTTGAATTGGGAAATTGGTCCCATATCCCCAGTCGGACCCGCTATACCAAACGGACAAGGAGCTGCCAACCAAGGTCTGGATCAGGCGGGTATCCCCCTTGTTGTTGACCTGATTTTTGGGGCTTCAACATATTTGGCGCTAGAAGGAGGGCCTGAAATAAGTTGTCTGATGGAGTCTTTTCAATTTTAACATTTTCTTTAAATTATGATGGCTCCTCTTAGACTTCCAATTTGGAGTTGTATCCATGTACGTGCATCTTCCAATACTCCACCTGAAGTGGTAAGACTCTTGTCTCAGGAAAAATTCAATGGTAAGAGAAATTCTTCTGCTTTTAATCATGCCCTTCAATTTATTCAAAATGTTTCAAATTCCAATTTTCAAGGAATTAATGAAGGCATTTTATGCAGAATTTTTACTCTCACATTCGTAGCAAAAGCTAGGAACTGGTGTAGAACTCTCCGGGTTGCCTCAATTCACAACTGGGATCAATTTGTCACAATTTTTGTTTGTAAATTTGACCGCTATGATTATGATCATGTATACGATGAGATTGAGTATATACGAAAAGAAAATGTGTCTGTTAGAGATTTTAATATTCGATTTCATTTGAATTGTTTGAAATTTAATGTCGAGAATGAACTCATAAAAGAAGAATCACTAGATTGGTTTGAACATGATTATTCTCCACCTCCTATCCCCGATCCATATGAAATTAGACCAAGCTTTGTTCAATTCCCTTCTAACACAAATGAGAAATCCAATTCGGATGTGCCAATAAATTGTGATGAAGAGGTTTCACAAAGCTTAGAAAATTCTTCTGATCAAATACAAGAAGACAATAGCAAAAATTTTGGAGAAAGAATCACCTTGAAATCTGAAAGCAACTTGGAGGTAAATTCAGAAGACCAGATTGCAAATCAGCAAGTGCGAGCAACAATTGAGGTAAACAATAGCATGCAAATAGCTGTACAAATTCTTGAATCTTTCCATGATGAGCATAATGCACAAGAAATCTCAAACAGAGACATTTTTAAAAGCATTATTTTAGAATCAAATTTTTCTCTTTATCCTGATATTTTTAATGATGGTAATTCTTTCCCTCTTGGTATTAATGATATTTCAGAAAATACAGAGGTTGATCTAAATCAATCACCATTAAGTTTTGATCAAGATAGAGAAGCAAAGACTGATCATTCTTTTGTCATTAACAAACATGAAATTCTTGTTCCTCTTTGTTTTGATACATTGGGTGAGATTGAAGGGAAATCTAGGGAATCTGCTGAAGTCATTTACGATAATTACTTTGACATTGAAGAAGTTGATTTTTCTTGAGGAAATCATCACAAACTTCAAATAACTTCTGAGAACGAGAGATATTTTAATTTAGAAATTATTCCAATCAATCCTCATTCTAAAACAACGAATTATCTTCATGACTTCACTATTCAAGAGAATTTTCCAATTTATGATTCATATCATCATCAAACCTTCAAACCTGTTCATAATCATAATCCTATTTCTAATTCACAAGTTGGAATTCGAAATTACTCAAATTCCATAATTCTGGCCAATCCTTGTGAAAGAGAAATTATTTCAAAAATATCCCAATTGTGCTGTAACAATAATTGTACAGATGGTCATTTCAGTCTATTTTCGCTTACTTATTTTGTATAAAATCAGATTTATTTTCAGATTTTAATTTTCAAGTTTTTGATACATTACGCTGGCATATTGAGCACCTTATTACCAAACATTCAATTAATGTATTGCCTTTTTGCAAAATTGAAATCTCTCAAAAATATCAAAATCTATTTCAATTGCAATTTCAATTTCAAGCGATGTCAATGCTTTATCAAAAGTTTCTTTCTTCTCTAAGACAATATCAACAAGAGAGTGTATTTTTAGAAATTTGCCAGCAATTCAATTTACTTACTAACTTTCTATTTAATTTGAAAGATTTCCATCCATTCTTCATTGGTTCATTATCTTCATGGAAAACTACCAATAGCTTAACATTTACACATATCACTAACAATATCATCCAGGCCTTTGAATCTAAAAATTCACATCCTCAATCTGGCCTGTCATCTCTTCATCTGAACATTTCTTAATCCTTAGCAGAGATCCATCCAGATTTCTATGATCCAATTGGTATTCAATTGGAAAGAAAATTTCATAAAAAGGAGATTTTAAAGAAACTTCTAACAATAGTTGTACATTTTGATGTTATATTTAATGTTCTTAATTCAATAAGATTTTTAGTCTTATTACTAACGTTTGAATTGTATATATATGCAGGAATAAAAATGAGAGAATGGTTACATTGGAAATATGACTATACCGAGTCATTTTCATGTACATGTTTAGAATAGGAGTAGAATTAATTTAGTTAGTTTGTTTATGTAGATAATTTATTTTTTAATAGTTCTGTAGATTAAAAATAAAGGCAACGATTAGCCCTTTTCATATCATATATATGTGCAAGGAAATATTTACTTCTCATAAGAAAATTCCTAATTCTTAAATATTTCTTCCATAATAAAACCAGTTGAGAATGGTTACATTTGACATATATGAAAAAGATACCATTTCTCTTTCAGATCTTGATTTTTTGCTTGTATAAATAGCAAATATTTTAGAAAATTAATCTTTATTATTGAAAGATACAGTTAAAGACTCTAGCCTAAAAATGATACTAGTTTCAACTTCATAAAATTTGATGAAAACAACCTTTAGTGAGAAATTGTTTTATATCAGTGCAATGAAAGGTATCAATAACAAAATAAAGATTCTCTGTAGAACAACTCTTTCCAAAAAAAAAAAAACTCTACTATTGTCGTCCAGAGTTATCTTAAGGAAACAATGACTTCCTCCCTACTAAGGAAATCACAATTTTCAGAGGAACAATCCAAGGATACACTTTATCTTAAAGAGTGAGAGGTCTCATCACGAGTCGGCTTATCATAATCACAGATATTATAACTCACTGACTTTGCCAATACTACATACCGTAACAGGGCAATGACTCAAGATTGTTGCAATCAAGAGCCAAGGGGTCTCATCACGAGCCAAGACATTTTTCTTTAAGAATAAAAGAAAATCAAAGCAATAAGTGTAGATGTGGATTCTTCTTTGGGAATTGTAGGTTTCTTTAAGTAGGATACAAGATCATTGTTGGGTAACAGGTAACCCTGTCGAGGCTATGAATGCCTGCTGGCAGCAGAGGCTCTACCTACGACAAATGAGCATATTTAAAAGTGATTTACAGAGAAGACTTTGTTTTATCTTTATAAACCAAGTAATGACTGATGTGGATACAAGGACTAGCTTGAGGGAGCAAATAATCAAAGTTGAAAATAGAAGAAACAAAATATCATTGATAGGTAAAAGCATAATGTACTTTATCTTTCTATAATAAAGTTTAACTTTCTGGAAAGTTTTCTGTTTTGGAAGTTTAGAAAATTCAAAAGAAAGACAGAGATAACTGGTTCTTCCAAGTGAATCGCCAATTGTTGTGGCCACCAACAACCCTCCTTCTTATTTAGCATTATTAATAATACTAAATAAGTGGGGACCCTTAGTCAATTTTTTTTAAAAATGAATTAGTGCTAACATTTCCTTTTTAATAAATCTCACCATCATAAACTTAGGAAAATACCTTTGCAAAATCTAAAAAAGCTTAAGTTTCATGGTGAGGAAAGATAAAGTCACTCCTTAAGGAATATCGCATCGCAGAAAGGATAACATGATGCCTTCTTACAAGCCAAACTCTAAGTATGCGAGATTACATAATGAAAAAAAAATATCGCATCGCATGCATTTAAATGCACTTCCACTGGAAAACCACAGAAAAAATTGATATGCGATGATGCATATCGCAAAATCACACATCACAAAATCACACATCGCAAGAAATACATTAACACGAAATAAGCACATACTGCGATTATGCGATAATACGATTATGCGATATTGCGACCATACGATATTGCGATATTGTGACCTTGCGATGATGCGATCTACGATATTGCAAAGCAAATCGAAAATTTGCTCCATCGCAAAACATTTCGGCTCACTATTCGAGAAAACTCTTTCCATAAAAAATGAAACCTGGTTATGCGCTTTAATGCTAATTAATGAATTAGTTGCCAGTTGTTAATAAAATATGGTTTTGCGTTTATCAAAGAGCCAGTTCACGTAATGTGGTATACTGTTGCATGTCTTTGGCATTTAAAGTTTTCCCATCACTATTCTGTATCATTACTCTCACCTCACTTGTAAACTGCAGGAACAAAGAACAAAGAAATATACAAAGCAGTATACAAGAGACTATGGGGAAGAAAGGGAAGGCTTCGATGTCTAAAGATAAAGAAATGTCGCCATTATACACAGACACCGCCTGTAACAGAGAAGCAGGTATTTCCACTTGGGAAGGCATGTATAACCTACTTGAGGAAGAGAATCTCAAGGTGATGGAGGTTACGGCTTTTGCTGGTTCACAGGGGTCCTCCAAAGCATCAGTCGCAGATTTAGCCTGTTCGTTCTTGCACCGAATAGGGCAAGACCCAAAATTATCCCTTATACAGACATGGTTAAATGGGTACTGGACAGCGCAGACATTAAAAACAGACAGTTTAAGACTCAGGGTCAAGGACTTATTGGCTCATTCG
Source organism: Pinus taeda (assembly GCA_000404065.3). Lineage (NCBI taxonomy): Eukaryota > Viridiplantae > Streptophyta > Pinopsida > Pinales > Pinaceae > Pinus > Pinus taeda. The sequence goes on from APFE030350991.1 coordinate 227,719, forward strand.
CTCAACAAGATTTGAAACTAATGTATCATTTGCCGGAGCCACAAGCGAATTACAACAAATAGTTCATAGAGAAGTTTGTCAAAGAAAATGAAGACTTGGCTAAATGTACTAAAGATTGGTCAAGGAGAGACAAGCCATTGAAAAATGACAAACATGGTATGTATAGTATTGGTTCTCTCACTTCTCCATATTGCTTTGCTGCTTTTATGCTATGAAGACTTTATGGGAGACTAGATATTAATAAATTCTCATCTGAATGGCTACCTTTGTTGGATGCCACTGTTAATTCTACTTTTATGGAATGGTCTAGAATACTGTTAGACAACTTAGCTACTACCATTGTAAATTACCGATCTAAAAGAACTGTTACCCAGAGAATTTATCCTCCATTTTACTTATCGGCGTATGTAATGGATGCAATTTGCTATGTTTCAAAGTTTCCCGTAATGGGATGGAAATGGACAACTCAAGACCCTTTACCCATTCATGTTTATCAAAAAGAATTATGGGACTCTAAATTCCCTCCATTTTTTTACAAAATTTGTCATGGAGTTATGTTACCACTGTACAAAATTTTATACGACAAAGATGCTCCAAGATGTTCTCTTGAAGCAGAGGCAGATACACTCACAGTCGTGAGATGGTTTGGAGAGGAATTATTTACATATTTCAGGGTATTCAGAAGTGACATTTCTCCTCACATCTTACCTCTGTATGTTCTCGACAAACTCATGGCGTGAGAAATCGCTTATCAAACCTGTTTAGAAGGGGGTTTGACTAAGGATTTGAAAGATAAAAAGAAGGCTATTTGGCCACAATTTCTTGTAGCCTGTGGAGCCTTTTCATTATCTGATGTAGGCCATGCCTTCAAAGAAGTGAATAACATAACGTGTCTACAATTGTTCAAGTTCCAAAGAAGGTCATTCGATCCTTATGACATTGCGAAGAATTTTACCGCCTCAGTCAAAATAAAGGTGTTTTCCAAAGAAGAGGATCGTTTTGACGATATATTCCAACAAAAAAGCACACTTGAAGAAATTCTGCACTTAGCTCAAACGCGGCTCCCTCCGGCAGAGTTTCATTAGTTCAAAACATAGACGGAAAGAAGGTTAGCTAATGTCCCTCTAGAAAAATTATGCTTAGAACCCACGAGGGAACCGACTGCAAGTATTAGCCTCAACGAAAGTTCTGGTACAGATAGATCTAAATCCAAATCTGGGAAAGAAACATCAGCACATTCTAAAAAATCCGAAAGTGACCATGGTAAAAGTGAAGGATCAGTAAAGGATACTGCCCAATCAAAAGAGCCTGCACAACAACTGGTGTTAATCTCTCCGCAGGTAGATCCTCCCCCTCTCATCAGTCAGCCACCATCTGATAGAATCGAGTTAGACAAGGAATGGGAGACCTTCAATGATCTAATCAATCTTGAAGGGCAAAGTACAAAGATACCTGTAAGTAATGTACAGGCAACTGAAGACATGGTCACAGGAACAATCGACAATATCTCAGATATGAAACATATTCCTATCACCCCCTCATCTGAACTTATACTCAAGATAGAGGAGATTCCCCCTCTTGATGTATTTTACAGTCCACAACATAAAGCAGTAGTAAGAAAACAAAGGAAGAAGAGGAAATTGGATAACACAATCTCTCATGACGCAGAGCAATTGGATGTCTTGTGGAAAGATCCTACTACTGATCCAATTGAGAATCTTACCAAATTATCCCAAATCGTAGGAGCTTATGCTTCTGCAACTATTGATAAAGTAGCTGAGGTACAACAACTGCTGAAAGAAAAGGAAGATCTGATACAAGTTTTGCAGCAACAACTGCAACAAGCCAATGCCAACAACGAAGCACAGAAAACGTTTGAAAGACTATAGCAGGAATTCCAGCGGATGCAGGTAAGCTACCAAAACAGTTTGGCTCAGAAAGAAAAACAATTACAGGATATACAGGAGATGCACAAAGATGATCCCAAGCTTACATAATTCATTGCAGAATCTATTTCCTTGAACGACCAACTACATAGCAACATGAAGCATTTGGCCAAAGGATAACGCAGTGGAACTCGTATTGTGAAATAAGTGATACAATCACCAATCAAGTCGTAGATCTATGACATGACTATGATTTAATTGATAGACGAGTTACTGAATATTTGGCTTGGCAAGAAACAAAGGAGGGAAAAAGAGCAGGCGCACCAATGATAAATGACAATCATAAAGAAATGCTCTTTAACAAATGGGATACACAGATCAGAGAAGCTGAGCAAGCAGCAGAGGAAGCATATACAATAGCCAACATCCTTATTGATTGCATAAATGAGAATTTGCATAAAGCAAATCTAATCTTGGAAACAACTCCAGGTTATCTACCAAAGGTACAATAGCTGCAAGCAAAATGGAAACGAAAGGCGCAAGAAAAGGCAGAATCCATTAAAAATTAACTAAGTTGAATTGGGATTCTTACTGGGCTTATTTAGTGAAACCACACAGCCAGTGTATGACTCTCAAGAGCATCATCAATTCTTCTGAAAAGATGGCGCCAACTCTTGCTAATTCTGTTTTCACAGGGAAATTAAAAGCTGAAGTTGGTCAACTAAATCTTCTCAAACAAATGTTGAATGCTTGCGATGTTAAGGAGCAGATACATAATAGCTAGATGTTAGATATAAGATTTAATTTTAGAAATATTTTTACTTTATCTTTGCCTAGAGAAAGGATGGTCATTTAAACCGTATCCTGTATTTTTGTAAATAAGTTATTTTTAGATGTAGTTAGTAGTATTTAAACCCTTCTCATGCATTTAGAGAAGGGTCTAGAAATTTATCAAAAACTTGTCCTTAGAACATGCACTTTTGCACCCTCCGAGGAGGTTTTGATGAATGAATGGAACATGATTTATTGATTTTTGCATTTGATATCTGCTACTGATGTTGCACTTCTGTACTTTTAGTGGATTTTGGATTAAGAAGAGATAAATCGTTATCGCTTGAAGCTCATGAGTAGAACTAGTTATAAATGGTACTTCTATCTCTTAACTGTTTCTATCTTTTGTATTAAAGCGATATTTAAGTTCAGTTGTTTATATGTTAATGCTTGAATGCCGGAGTTATCATTTGGCACTTTTGTACGATGATAGCTATTTATTTGTGCTTAATATATGAATAGCTTACTGTGTGATATGTTTCTCTCAACTGTTTCACCTAACTTTTTATGTGAAGTGGTTTATCTATATTGAATTCTTTTCTTATAACAGTTGAATGATCTTTATTACCAATTGTTATTTGAAATCATTTTAGATCGCACAGAAGAAAGGTTACACCGTGGGTTAGTATAGACTTAGAAGTTTCTGTTTTATTAGAATACAATTACATGTCATTAGATTAAAGTTAGAATTAGAGCATCTTAATTAGGAACTTTTAAACCAGAAACAACAATCTTTCTCACACACACACTTGAATTGGGAAACTGGTCCCATATCCCAAGTCGGAACCGCTACACCAAACGGAAAAGGAGCTGCCAACCAAGGTCCAGACTGGGCAGGTATCCCCCTTATTGCTCACCCGATTTTCTGGGCTTCAACGGGTCCAAGGATGTAATGCCAAGTTTTTGACATGTTGTTGTTGTGAGAATATTGATTATTGCTCGTAGGTCAACTAATGCATTGGGGAAGGAGCATCCATTTATTTATATTGTGACTATAGGGTTTCTTGGGTCCTCATATTTTACTGGTGTTTCTCTACTTGATAATAAATTAGACAAAGTACCGACTACATGGACAGTTTGGGTTGGTTTTATTTTCCTCTTCGGTTTTTTCATACACAATTCCTTAATAGTTTTTGCATAAATTGGAATGTCCTGAATAGCCTGGAGGAGAGGTATTTTTACACACAAAATTTTCAATTCTCCCAGAAGATGAAAATAAGGATATTCGATTGAGCGGGGTATAATTAATCTCTCTGGGAATGGTGGAGAAGAGGTGATAGTTTGGTTGTGAGTTTTCTATTTAACCATATTCTCCACTTGTGGTGCTTGTTCCACAGGTAATGAATCTTCAATTTATATATTTTTATCCCCCTCTGACTCAATTATCTATCCAGACCTTAATTTAAGCTCATTACATTCCCTCAACTTAGTTTTTGGCTCCGGTCCTTCAATAATTTGCACATATTGGACCGGTCTATTGTTGGGGTTCAGGTTGGGCTGGGCTAGGAGCTGTGGTCATAGTTTGGTTTGAGGGTTCTGTTGCAATGTGTAGGGTGCTGGAAGTGTAGGTTGGGGTAGGGGGATTGTTCCTGCTGGCTGGTTTGTAGGTCTTTGTCAACTTGATTTCCAACTTTGGTTATGTGAAGTGGAGGGTGGCCATTGAGATGGATATGCATTATTTTTCTAGAATGGTGGAAAGTAAGAGGAATTTGGCCAATTGTTGTTTTGATTTGATTGGTTGGACCAAGGTGGCGTAGGGAATGGTTGCTGTGACCATTTGGGAAAAGATGGCTGGTTCTGCCACTTAGCTCCTAGGTATTGTTGTGAATTGTATTGCGAGGATTGAAAGAAAGAAGATGGGTCAGTAGGTGTACTTGTTTGTCATGGTTGCCATTGGCGACGCTGATTTAGCAGGTATACTGGTTCTGTTTCTTCTTCTACCTCCTTATAGACTACTTTTAACCCTGGGAGTGATGGGAAACTTTCTATGGCGTGATCTTTGGTACATATGGCATAGGTTTGTACCATATCCAGCGGGCACTCTTTATGACTATGATTTTTCCTGTATCTAGGACAAAATATCACCAAGTTTTGTTCTGCTTTAGCCTACTTCTGCTTGGCTTGCATGATGTCTAGTTGCATTGTCAAAGTTCCCAAGATATCTGTTTTGAAATCCTCTAGCAGGTTTTCAATTTCTGCACGAGTAATGCTCCTACCAGAGATTTTGATATCCTTGGTGGTTATGTCGCGTTTTGCTGGTTCCAATCTTGTACTTCCTCTTGAGGACTTGATACACAAATTAATAATATTAACATAGTCTTCCTAATATATATCACCTTTACCCATAATATTTAATGTCTCTATCCATTGGTCTTTCATTCCTTTAATCAATGTATTTTTTAACACATTATTAGGTAAAGGCAGAGTTTCATATGGAGACAGTTGGAGGTTATATTGAAAACGTTCTACATATTCTTCCAACGTTTCACTAGGTCTTGCTACCATTTGGAATATTTTGTCTTTCAATTCCATAGATCTGCAATAGTCCTGATATTTTTTAAGGAAAGCAGTTTTCATTTGATCTCAATCATTTATTGTACCCCCACCTAGCCCCATAAACCAACGCAGGGCTGCTCCTTTTAACGTAGAGGGAAACAAATTTAGTTTTTGGGGGTCGGTACTATAATCATAACCCCGACATAATACATCAAATTCAAATAGAAATGCATCTGGATCCTCTAACGCAAGTCCATGAAAAGTGGGAATATTTTGGAGAGGGATGGCTTTCATGGGTGCATTGACAGCTGTGTCAAGGATGGGATACTATAATGTAGAGGTCTGGGGTGCTTGTGGGTTGTTGGCCATTTGATCAAATATATGCCAGTACCCTTCCGGGATCTCTAAAGAGTTATTCCTAGGGTGACTAGAAGGGGTGGGAATGATCTTAACAACACTCCCTTGATATGGGATACTGAGTGTTCCTTGTTCAATTATTCTCTGAGGGGATCTTGGTTCCTCTGTTTCCCTTGTTTCTCCTCCTCCTTCACGAATATTACAAGAATTCCCTTCTTGTGAGGGACTTGGGCGCGAATTTTCAATATCTTGAAAACTATGCTCAGTCCCTTCTGTTTTACTATGGACCTCAGCGTAGGCTACAAATGGTGAGCCTGTGGCCCGAAGGGAGACAGTAGGTTGTCTGGAAGCAACTGTTCTAGGACTTACTGATGGTTGAGATTCAACTTTCTTTAAGATGTCATCTATGAAAGTTGATTGCCCAAGGGTCACCGGTCCCTTAGATTTTTCAGGTTTGGGTAGTGGAATTGGATTGTTTTCGGGTCTTTTCTTCTTAGTCATTCATGCAAACAATTCAAATGTTTATCTCTACCCCTAGTTCCTAACAGTTCTACTGGAAAGCGGGCAGGGGAGCAGGCATTTTACGTGCTCTGTACACAGGTTCTTACCTTCCGTTTTTAATACCCAGTTCTCTCTCAATAGACAAGCATCAAATACCTACTTTAGTTTTTTGTAATTGTGCTGAAAAGTGGGTGGAGGAGAAAGCACTTTACTTGCTCATTACGTAGGTTCTTACCTTCCATTTTCAATACCCAATTCTTCCTCAACAACAATTATCAGATGTACATCACTCTATATAAATGGCTACACTCTCCCCGACAACGATGCCAAAATGTTAACTGATAAAAGGTGCCTTTTAAAACTCCTAATTATCCTCACATTAATTATCAACCCGGGAAAGTCCTCTTATTTCAAGAGTGTACACAGTATGTGGTTGCTATTTAATTCAGAGAGTAATGTTTCCTAAATTATAGTATAGATCTTTAAATACAAGAGTAAACATATGCATCTAATGAATTCCAATAGTAATCATTAAAGGGAATATAACAACTGAACTTCAAGACTCAAAATTCTACCGAAATTGTAATCAATCCTTAAGCAATTAAACTAGCAATGGCATCAGTTGAGAGTACAGTAACAACAACTCATCTCTTCTTAACTGATTAAATATAAATCACCCAATCTCCAGCAAATAATCCAAACAACAATGATATCAATTTGAGAGTCTGACAACGATAGTTAAACTCTTTACAGTTGATTAAATCACATTGAATATTTATCTAAGTAACGTAATCTGAAGTGAACTGAATTAAATGATAATGCTGTACATCGTATAAAGTAGAGATATTATATCAACACAAGAAAATAATAAATAGCGAAATAAATAGAATGACAGAAAGCAAGAATACTATCAAACCATCACACTTGTAAGAATTTGGAAATGTATGACACAAAGAAAGCAGTTGAATCCACCAGAGGCCGGGCCCTTAGTCGCCAGCAAATACTGCTAAGTTACTTCAGATAGCTTGAGGGAACAACAACTTCACTTATGTATTAATCATCGAATATAAGTAGCATTACAATATAACTGTGTTCTCTCAATAGCAAGAGTCTGTAATTAAAATTACAAATTGAATAACAATAGAGATTCCCCCTTTCTTTTTACAATTGTCTCCTTTTATAATCAGAAAGGGTAAAAGATAAATGGTAAATGCAATTCCTCAGGATATCTCAATCCTGAGGGATTCACAATTGATTTCCAACTTCAGACATCCTTTCCTTTCTCACGCTGATCCTCCTGGTTCGTCTTTAGCCTTGACCGTAATCGCCGAGTTCCTTCCTTGGCTTGTTGATTTTTACTGTTCCTTCGTTAGGGAGCAACATTTGTCCCTTTTGTTGTTTTCCTGCATAAATAAGGGTAATAATTAGCTAATTCGTAACTGCAGATAATTCCTTCATTTCTTACCATAATTATTTAATATATTAACACATTAGGATACATAAAAGATAAGAATAAAGGAAAAGAATGATGAGATTAATTGTAATTACATACCCATTTCACGATTCAACAACCGGCCCACCCCGAATCACCATAAGAGGAAATAAAACATCGTTCCCATGCATTCATGCATTTCACCTCCTCGAAACTCCCTCACTCAATTCACTCTCATAACCCAAGCCACCCACCAGAAGCAAAGATCCATCGTTCTGCACAGGAATTCCTACAGGAGCATGCACAGGAATTCCTACAAGATACAGTCTACCGGATACAGTCTATAGGATACACAAAGACTATCTACAGGATTGGCAGAGAAGAGTTCAGAAGGGATATCATGGTAATTGGCCACCACAACCAGTCTAAAGAGGTAGGCTCTCTAATTTCATCTCCCTTTGCAAGTAAATGAACCAGGGATACTCTAAAATTGAGTGAATTTAGCAACTGTGTGAAGTGAATTAAAAATTGTGTCAACCCTCTCATTTTCTCCTCAGGCTTCACCAGAAAGATGGCAGGAGGGTTTAATAAGAGAGATCCCACAAACACTGTGAGAATCCAACAACACCCCCAGGTGCTTGAAATATTTGCAAGACACAATTGGATGGGGTTTTTCAAAATATTCAGAGGGTATGATGGTGGGGTGTCTCAAGAATTATGTCTCTCGCTCACTCCACACAACATAATCCATGCCACTGTGGTAGTAAGGGGCCTCACTATAGATCTCACCATAGATCTCATCAGCAGGGTCACCACACTTCCCCGAGGAATCCCATGGAGAAAATAAGACAAAGGAGACAACCAGGTGGCAAAAAGAAAATTCTTTTTAGAAGGTGAAGAACCCACTGAGGACAAAAATGGAGTAAGGAGGGAAAGTGTGCCATACCTATGGAGTGAGGTAGACTACCAACTCATCAAATACATCTCATGTGAGGGTAGATATAGTGTTGTTTATGGATATCATTTTAGGATCCTTGAGGAATTAAGATTTGGGGTAGAAACACCACCTCACCAAAGACTTAGCATACCATATTTCTTGCTACAATCACTCATAGACTCAAGCATCAAAGTGAAGGAGGGGAATTCCCAACAGTTGGCTCACCATGGGTTTATTAGGATCCTCATTGAAGATTCCCTCCAACACCTTAGAACTTGTATAACATGTCCAGTCTTCAAAGACTTGCGAGTAGAGAATGACATCAAAGCCCTCACTTATGATGTTAGTCCTACTGTAAGTGAAGAGGAGGTAAAACAGGAAGAGGAAGATATAGAGAAAGATAAGGATGATATGGATGAAGAAGGAGTTGACACAGAGGAACATGATGAAGCTAAAGAAGAAGAGGGAGAAGAGAAGGACGATGATGAAGAAACATAGGAGGAAATTAAGGAGGAAATTGATAAAGATGATGAAGATCTATAACAAGAAGAAGATAGGAAAAACAGAGAGGAAGAAGGAAATAAAAAAAAGGGGAAATAACACAAGGAGGAGTCACCTAAGGTGTCTCTAGAGGCCACCAAGAGAGAGGTATCAGCTGCCCTCACTACTCTCAGCACCCCAGTCAAGCAAAAAGGAAAAAGGAGGAGGCAAACCCCACTATATTTCAGAACAAGAAAGAGCACAAGAATAAAACAGGGGAAGCCACAAACAAAAACATAAATGCCTATTGAGATTTAAGATTCCCCTACACAAAAAGAAAAAATGCCTTCCCCTAAGTCCCCTATCACCTATGTAAGGAGGTCTACTACTATATCAACTTCCTCAAAAGGTATGGAAATCCTACAGGATCCACAACAAAATCTACAGGAAGCAAAAATAGTCCTACAGGATACTCTGCTGAATCTACAGGAGGCACAAAAATTGGAAAGAAAGGTAGGGGAGTAGTAAGAAGCTAAAGAGGAAGACCCAGAGACAAAGGAACCCAGCTCCCAACCTAACCTGGATTCCTATTATCGGTTTATTGAAGGAGGCAGGGTAATACCTCAAAAATTTGCCATCCCACTATTCTTCAAGTTTGAGAAGTAGAGGGCCAAAACCCATCGATGGATGAAGATCACCAAATCAAAGGGGGTGGAAGACATTGGGCACATGGAAGAGAAACTCAAATAAATGGGCAGAGAGCTAGGTGGCTTAAGGGATAGAGAAGCTATAATGAGAAATCAACTTGAGAGAGAAAATGCATGGTTGAGGGGACAACTGTAGGAAAGAGAGAACCAACTAGCATGTATGGCTGGCCTCTCATTAGAGGCAATCTAGTGTAGGATGCCAACTAAATCCTATTCTCTTTACCTCAAAGAAAAATGGTTGCAGTTTCAAATTAAGACACTAGCATGTAGGGGAACCATGCCATTTCAGGACTACAGGCAGTTTATTGATCTTTGTGATCAAAGTACACTAGAGGATAGGGCCAAAATGGTTGATTTTTATTTGCACAACATGGCCCTCACAGACATGAATGTTTGGGACCCTAATTCCAAGCTAGGAGATCTACAAGTAATGGCTTTGGCATCATGGATGAACCATGAGGAGTCAAGAGCTGCAGAGACGAAAATAATATTTTCTAGAGAGAAAAATGAACCTCTTTTGATTAGAGCTGAACAATGAAATCCCATGGCCCTCATCAATACCCATAATTTGATTGCAAATGATACTCAGTTGGCACCTAGATATCTTGCTGCCCAAGAGCAAGCAATTCCACATTTTGAGGACATGTTTAGGTTTCTAGGAGATGATAGTATACATGATTTCCTAAGGAGATGGAACACTCTTCCACACAGCTTAAATATAAGATAATATCACTCCCCTCAAAGGTTGAGATAGGTACTCAACATGACACATATGTATAAGTAATCTATGTAAAGGTTGAAGGTCAATTGTATAGGCCTAAAGCTCAGTCGACCACTACTCTTAGGGATGTTAGAAGGGAGAAAATAAGAATAAGAAAGAGGCAGTGGGAAGAAGTAGAAAAGAAAGCATGATTCTATGAACAAGAAGAGGAGACCACAACAGAGGCATGGGATGTCAGAGAGGCTACTAGAGCCATGAAGGATATGTATATTGACTAAGTTGCTCAGAGGATGAGCAACAATGTCAGTAGGGGGGTGATGATGAACCTCATCATTGGGTAATTATATGGGCCTTAATTCACCTCCTAGCTTAGTCAAAACAACTATTCTCATAACTTATTGCATACTTTCGATTATATTTTGTTTATGATATGAGTGAGAGTTGGATATTTTGGTTTGTGGTCTAATGTGCATTTAATGTAGGATTAAAGCATAAAATCAAGGAATTTTGGCAAATACCAAGGTCAAAACTCGAATGGGACAAGGGAGAGGGATTATAGGAGGCAAATCCTCCTCATTTACTACCCCTCCATTTAAATATTCCTCCATCAGCTCGGAGTGCAAACAACCAAATCATGAGGACTAGAAGGCAGCCGAGCATTTGAAAGACAAAGCACCTGTTTATCTCAAGTTTGGGAGCCGAGCCTCCCTAATTTTAAGAAAGTCGTTGGAGACTTTAGATGTATAAATAGAGAGGCCTAGGACCTCAGTAGGATTCAGATTTTTGATTGTAAAACTCTACTCTATTTTTGAGCTACAAGTGTGACAGGTTTTGATGTAATCCATTGTTTTGGTAATAAGAATGAGTTTTGTTTTGAGCCAGCATTGAGTGAACTTAGAGGGATGAAGCTCTTGGGTTAGGGCCCAACCCTAGCAGCCAAGGCTCCTCTTTATTGTACATTTATGCTAGTATAGATTCATAGCTTAGTTGTTTATTTGCTTAGTAGATACATTTCCATTACAATAATATAGATTAGCTTGGTTGTGTGATAGTTTGCTTCCATTTGTGCCTTGTTTCAAGTAGCAGGTTAGCAAGGAGAAAATGGATCACCACAAGGTTGTCAAAAGGTTTCTCGACCTCACTTCCTCCCTCTAGGACCATGACTTGAGGAAGGGACCCTTCAGCAGCCCCCAAAACAAAGATTTCTAGTTCTTGTATGAGCTTTGGAGTTTGTTGTCTTTGATTCAGTATTTGGTTCATGTTGCAAGGCAGATTTCATTGTCATCTTTTTCCATATCCATTTCTGCAATAATATCTCACTCATGCTTTCATTCCCTTCAACAACTTTCTTCATGCATAATATAGGCAATTGATTCATGCTTTTCTAGTTTATCAAAATGTATCTTGTTGCATAGTTCTTGGAAGACACACATGTTTTAAGAAGAGTAGGTACTTCAAGAGGAGACCCAGACTTCATCACCAGCAACCACCTTCCACTTCATCCACCATAGCCATCTCTTGTTTCACCATCACCCTCACTAGTTTTTCGTCATTTTTCATTGAAATTCCCCTAGATACATTGAGTGAATCTAGCCATCTCTTACCTTGGATATTGACTCCTGAGCACTCCTAGACCTTCTAACACCCCATTCCACTCATCACACACCTTTCCCAAGCTTCCAAACACCTCCAACACCTCACAATTAGCTCTCGAATGTATCCTGTAGGTTTCCTGTAATTCCTATAGGATCATCCTGTAGGTTTCTAGTACATCCTGTAGGTTTTCCTGAAACGACCTGTTTTGAGGCTGATTTGATGGGAAACCTCTAAGAAGTCACAAAAAGCCTCCTAGGACCCTTCCACACCATCCAAACACTTCATAAACTTTCTAGCCATCCTTAAACACGTTCCATCCACCTGTCACATCCACAAGAATAATTAGTTTGCATACTTGATTTTGCTTAAAAAACCAGAAAAGGTGAAAACAAATTTAGTTTAGTTTTTGCTTGCACGTTAGTATGGTTTGATGCTCTTTACTGCTGCAAATTAGATAGTAAAATTTGTTTAGTGTTGATTTAGAAATTCTGCTTGGCATAGCTGCTTAAATGGTTAATTAGGGTATGGTGTGATTTAACATTACATGTTGTTTTTTTATTACTGCAATAGAGTAGCTCTCTTAGAGTATATTTTCCCTTCTTCCATCAAAGAATCAAGCTTCTTCTGACTCCATAGAAGTCTTGCTTGGAACCCCAGTGGCCTCTCACCGACGAAACAGTGACAACGGGGAGGACCATCACTTTTACTTGGGCATACAACACTGTCACCTCCAAGTTTGTACAAACCCCGGGTTGATATGTAAAGCTGGTAGCCTAGGAGTTGCAGCATCCTTGCTGCAATACTGATGCTTATCAACTGCACAAACAATTATAATCTCTATAAGTAAGTCAATAATTTAATGTTGTTATCCTATCATCCTCAAATGTTATGTTGCAATTGCTTTTTTATTTTATTCTCTCAATATATATCAATTTTTTTGACATTGTATTAAGTTTCTTTAGCTAAAAATCTTGCATTACTATGCATAAATGCATTCTTTGATAAATTATGAATTGTTTGCTGGTAGTGTTTTGTTTGGAACCACACTAGATCTTTAATAAAGTGTTCCTTCCGATCTAGTTAATCCAACTGATATCTCTCATTATGATCATTTCATGATATCTCTCATTGTGTTGTGTGTATTTTGATTGGGAACAACCAACGGTTCAACTTATTTCATCATTATAGATAAGGCCATTCTCACATCTGAACAGAAAAACTCCTTCTGTGAAAAAATGGAAAATAATGCCGAGTACTGCCCCTTCTCATATCAAACAAAATATTATATAAAAAGAAGAGAGTAGATCACAAGATCACAGAGAAATCTAATCTTTGTCTGTGGTTGCAAACGGTCTATGTGGTTTCCAGTGCTCAACTAGTTAGTTATATATAGATAATAGTTATATCTCAACTTATATTGATTGTATATTGAAAAGGGTGGCTAGATAGTTTGTTATATATAGATAGTAGTTATATCTAAATTACAGATAGTAGTTATATTTGAACTCATATTGATTGCAAATTGAAAAAGGTAATCAAGATTTATAGAATCTGATATATTAAAAACGACATTTCAGACGGTTTTGAGATTGACCAGAAGGAAGCACCTCAAATGACGAGACTTTCTTTGAGGGGGATGGAATTTTACTTTGTTCCCCACATAGCCTAGCCTCTTATCCTATCTTCCCCCCTGACCTTAGAGGAAGGGATCACCTTACATGTATTCAATCAAATAATATTTTGCTAAAGCAAAAAGTGAGTTCTTGAGCCTAAATGGATAATATTTCTTGGAACCCGGAAAACCCCATCTTTGATTTAGATTTACAAAATATTAATAGTCTATTGATTAATTAAATATTTTAGAATATTAACAAAATTTGTGATCCACCTAAACTGCAATAAGGGGTTGAGCTATTCTTGATATTATTTCAGACAACCGAGAAAGGGTTTTGCACCTGGACAACAACAAAGACCTGTCATGATTCAGTGCTTGAATCCAACTAGTAAAGGTGAGCGTCAGTCCAAAAATAAAAGGTCAAATCAATTTACTTGTATAACAATGGAAAAACCAAATATTAAATAAGGTAAAAAGAAAATTCGAGAAAATTAATTACTGTAACCTTAAGCAGGGTGAGGAGGGTGAAGTGCACGTGTATCCGAGAAACAAACTTCCACCGGGCATAAAATTTAGAAAAATAATGTGATGATAATGATACTCAGGTGATATAACAAGAAAATGAATTAGCCTTTGCAAGGGTTAGGCACCAAGCACTCACTCTTCCTAAAAAATCTGCAGGCCTAGGAAACTTGAAGTTGAGAAGACATGAGAAGATTCTCGTCCACCTGCGAGAAGGGAAGAAGAGTAAGGGTTACTTCACTATATGAGCAACGTAATCACAATATAAATGTAACAACCCTAATTAAAATTGTTACTTGGAAATGCCTTGCAGTCTGTCAACATGGGGATGAAGAGAGGCTCAAGAGCTAAGAATATAGGGGATTTTCGAGAGCTAAGAAGTGGGCTCTAAGAGAAAGAGTCCCATGCTTCAGATTCTTGGATGAGAGAGCATGGGACAAGGGTTCATGGACATACTTGATAGTGTGTTGTAGATGAGCGATAAAGGGACAAGAGTTTATAGATAGAATCAATAGTGCTATAGACAAGGGTTCATGGGATTTAAGAACAAACCCGACAATGTTGAGACTGCAAACTACAGACCTTTCCTAAATTTTCCCGCTGCAGGTCTCCAAAACTATGGTGTATTTTTCCCTCTGCTTGGCCAAAAAATCATATAAACAATACCTTAGGTTAT
>APFE030350991.1:286153-352000 GCA_000404065.3 Pinus taeda
TACTCTAACATTCCAACTTGCTGAAAAAGATAAACACAATGAAGGGTTAGAATGTGAAATTGTGGGACTTAGAAAAGAAATTGAGAAAACAAAAGCCCTTAATCTCATATTTGCTAAAGGGTCTGAAACTCTAGATGAGATTATCAAAGTGCAGCGTTCTGCTCTAATCAAGACTGGTCTCGGATATTCCGAAGAAGCATCTCAAGCTCAGAAGCAAGCGCAAAATCCTTCCACCTCCAAAAGTTATATTGATGCAAGAAGGAGAAGTGAACAAGTTGACAATTAATAGCAAAAGTATAATGCAGATCACCAGGGAAATCAGGGACAATTTGCTTCAAGAATGATCAAAGATTATCAAGTAAATAAGAAGCAATCCACGTCAAGGATGAATAGAAGCCTCAACCGACCACAGGTAAATTCTTAGTTTGGCTCAAGAATGGATAGAAACTACAATCATATCGTTGGTAGATTTGACAATCGCAGGAATTTCTTCAATGGCCAATGTTTCTCTTGTCATAACTTTGGTCATAAAGCTGCTCAATGTGTTGCCTATAAGACCATCATGACTAGGGAAGCTCAAAAACAAAGGAGTATAACAGGAATCATGAAAAGAACCTACAATAACTTCTTTGCTGTTGAAAATGAAATAGAATGTTCTATTTGTAATGACATCGGTCATGAAGACTGTGAATGCAGAAGCAGGTTTCGGCAAACAACTTAGAAGGAGCAAGCTGCATTGAGTTCCAAAACATGGAAAAAGAAAGAAACGCAACCGAAAAGATGTGGGATAGCCTTATATGCAGAAGGACAGGAAAATCAATGGTACATCGACAGTGGATGCTCGAAACATATGACAGGTAATAAAAAAAACTTCAGCCATATAGTGTCTTAGAAAAGGAAAAGAAGGTTTCATTTGGAAATGACACCCCTGCATTCATAAAAGGTAAAGGCTCTGTTCGTTTGAAAGAAAAGGTTAAGGCTGGAAATGTTATGTATGTTGATGGCTTAAAACATAATCTATTGAGTGTCAGTCAGATGTGTGATCAAGGAACTGAGGTAATATTTCGATCAAATGGATGTATTGTTCGTGAGATTGATACAGGAAAAATAGTGATTAGAGGCATAAGAACTCCAAATAACTTATATGTACTCAAGGGAGAACAACAACAATGCTATTTAAGCAAGGATGATGAACACTGGCTATGGCACAGAAGACTGGGGCATCTTAGCTTCTCTCAAATTAGGAAAGCATGTAAATATCAGGCAGTTCGTGATCTTCCTGACATCAAAATTCCAGATAATACAATATGAAAATCATGCCAATTTGGTAAGCAAACCAGAACTAATTTCCCTAAGAACGAAGGATCAGCTAGCAGTCCACTTGAACTTGTTCACACTGATATATGTGGTCCAACTAGGAAGAGGTCACCTCGAGGAGAAGAGTATTTCATATTGTTCATTGACGACTTTTCAAGGATGTGTTGGATAGGACTCATGAAGTATAAAGATGAAGCTTTCGAAAAGTTCAAGTCATTTAAAGCTTTAGTTGAAAACGAATCAAATCGCAGAATCAAATGCCTCAGATCTGATCGAGGAGGGGAATTTACCTCAGATGAATTTTTCGATTTTTGTGAAGAACATGGAATAAGAAGGGAATTTTCTGCTGCAAGGACTCCTCAGCAAAATGGAGTAGTGGAAAGGATGAAAACAACGGTTCAAAAAATGGCTCATGCTATGCTTGATGAATCTGGAACTCCCACAACCTTTTTGGGTGAAGTTTCATTTGCCGCTATTACTATTCTCAACAAGACAAACGTCTGGGTAAACAACACTCAGACTCCTCATGAACATTGCTATGGTAAGACTCCCACGGTGAAATACTTCAAAGTTTTTGGAAGCAAATGCTACATTAAAAGGACTGATGAAAATCTTGGCAAGTTTGAACCTAGAGTAGATGAAGGCATTTTACTTGGCTACTCTCCCCACAAAAAAACTTACAAATGTTACAATAAAAGACTTGGTAAAATTGTTGAAAGCATTGATGTAGTGGTTGATGAAGAATGAAACACTCCTAGGCAGGTAAAATCTAAAGATTTCGAAGATGGCGAAGACTATCCGTCAACATTAAATCAGATTCATGACGAAGAAGAAACCCACGAGGCACCAGAATAACAGATAAGGATAGAAGAAAAGACTCCATCCAGATACGTCAGAAGAATCATCCAGAATCTCAAATTTTGGGGCAGAAAGAGGCAGTTGTACAAACAAGAAGAACCATTTCAGAAGCTTCAAGCTATCTATCATTTCTCTCCTCCACTGAACCACAAAATGTGAGAGAGGCTTGCAAAGATGAATGCTGGGTCAAGGCCATGGAGGAATAACTCGAGCAAATTGAAAAAAATAACACTTGGGAGTTGGTTCTTAGACCAAAAGATAATAATGCCATAGGGACAAAATGGATTTTAAAAAATAAGCTGAATGAAAATGTGGATGTGGTTAGAAACAGGGCAAGACTTGTTTATAAAGGATATGCGCAACAAGAAGGCATAGACTTTGAAGAAACTTTTGCTCCAGTTGCCAGACTTGAGGCTATAAGAATGTTCCTTGCTCTCTCTAGATTTCAGAAGTTCAAAGTATTTCAGATGGATGTGAAATCTGCCTTTCTGAATGGAGACTAAAATGAAGAAGTATATATTGAACAACCAGATGGGTTTATTCTTAGAAATGATCCAAAACTTGTATGCAGACTCAAAAAGGCTCTCTATGGCCTTAAACAGGCTCCAATGGCGTGGTATTATCAGTTGGATAAGTACCTTCATCAACAAGGTTTTATAAAAGGATCAAATGATAGCAATCTATATATAAAAGTTGACAATGATAAATTGCTGATACTTGTTGTGTGTGTTGATGATATCATCTTTGGTAGCAATAAAGAAGACATGAGTCAAAATTTTGCCTTGGTGATGCAGAAAGAGTTTGAAATGTACATTCTTGGTGAGCTCATATATTTTCTTGGTTTACAAGTCCAGCAAAATAAAGATGACATTTTTCTATCACAAACCAAATATCTCAAGCAAATCTTGAAGAAATATGGGATGGAGGATTCAAAACCAGTATGTACTCCTATGGTGACAGGATGTAGCCTCAACGCAAATGATGAATCGGCAGTAGTACATCAACCAACTTATAGATTCATGATTGGTAGTTTTCTCTATCTAACAGGTACCCGACCAGACATTATGCATGCAGTGGGAATAGTTGGAAGGTTTCAGGCAAATCCAAAGGAAACTCATCTTCAGGCAGTTAAGAGAATTTTCAAGTATCTTCAAGGAACTCAAAACTATGGCTTATGGTATCCTAGAGGTACAAATCTCACACTTCATGCATGCACATATGCAGATTGGGCAGGAAGCGTAGATGACAGGAAAAGCACTAGTGGTGGTGCATTCTTCATGGGTCCGAGATTAGTATCCTGGTTTAGCAAGAAACAAAGCTCTATTGCATTATCTACAACTGAAGTAGAATATGTAGCTGCGACATTTTGTTGCACACAACTCCTTTGGATGATGCAAACATTGCAAGATCTTCAAATCACTTGTACTCCACCTATCTAAATTTTTTGTGATAATACGAGTGCAATCATTATTTCAAAGAATCTTGTCATGCATTCAAAGAATAAGCACATACCGATCAAGTATCATTTTCTCCAAGAACAAGTGCTTGAACAAAAGGTCAAATTGGAGTATGTTCCCTCTAAGGAACAAATTACTAATATTCTCACCAAACCAATTGCCAACGAAACCTTTGAATACCTCAGACAAAAGATGGGGGTAGTTGATGCATTATCTTGCTATTGAACCTTGTCTGTTTCAGAGATTGTTGTACTCAAGTTTCCTATGGGGTATACGCATACATACACTGGTTTATGTGGATACAATCGACTTGAAGAAAAGCAAGGATGAGAAGAGTCTGATATGGGTCTGTCAGAGACCATTTGGCACAGGTTTAGGGGGAGCATATATTCTTCTAATAATGCATTGTTGGCATTATTATAGAAGATCTTGGTTCAATTCTCCAGTTGGTTTGATGTCAGGAAGAGCAAGTGCAGAAGGAGAACATGGATACTGATCTATGATTGACAATTGTTGCTGATATTATGTCTTATATTTCTTTTGTCAGGGTCATGTAACAGCCTGTCTTGGTTACCCCACTATGCCTGGGATGGATAATGTAATGTGCTTATTATATCATGTATTCCCTCTTGGTTGGGAGTCGTATGTATGAAGTCTTTGGTGATAGGAAGGTTAGTTATGATGTATTAAGACAGATTTCTTTTGTAGAACATCTTCTTGCAGATCTTTCTTATATGTCAGGGGGAGCTTGGTCAACACAACAGAGCATAGATTTCAGCATGTACTCAAGGGGAGCATAACCCTTTTCCCTTGATGTCAAAGGGGGAGGAAAGAACTTGAGTGACATTGGGTTGCCATCAAGTCCAAAGGGGGAGATTGTTGGCATTATGACACAAGTTTGGCACAGGTTTAGCTTGATGACATAAGTGTTGTCCTTGAAGGCAACTCACTCAAGTAGCAGATCACAAGTTCAAGCTCTCAAAATAGTAGAAAATGAGAGATCTGCAGTTTCCTAATTCACAAAGCTGTGGTCATCGGTGGGTTTCCCAAGTGCACTGATCAAAAGGTGCGGACATGTTTCCAGGTGTACCAAACAAAAAGTGCGGACATAAAGTACACGCACTTTCATGTAGAGAGAAACACGTGCATTTGGGTTGGTCCATGGTATTTAGTCTGAAATTTTTGATCCTATGGTTTTGGTCCTTGGTTTTTGCATAAAAAGTATTGAACCCAGGTTTTGGGTCCCTAGTATTGGATCTCTATGGTTTTGGACCATGGTTTGAGAAAGGCCTAGACTATAAAAAGGAAAGGAGATCATTTGGCTAGATAGACATGTTGAATATCTTAAGAAGAGAAAGATCTGAAATTCTGGTGATCGGTTGGTGACTTATAGCTGGACCTGAATCAAGGAGAAACTTGAGCATTACAAGACGGATCTACTGATGGGTCAAGATCTCTTTGGCGCATGATCAGGTCTATAAAACTGATAGTCTGGGGTATAACTGAAGTCTGATAAATTATCTACACCCAGAGGTCCACAGGCTAGACACAACGCAGGTGCGGAGGTCCGCAGGTTGGACACGGCGCAGGTGCGGCGGTCCGCAGGCTAGATATGGTGCAGGTGCGGAGGTCCGCAAGTTCAAGAATAGCGCAGGTGTAGAGTCCCGCAGGCTCGATACAACGGAGGGGATATCCGCACATTTCCATTGGTGAAGTTGCAAACTTTTCTTGAAATATGTTTTAGCTGCTTTTGTCTATTATTGCAGTGTTCAAGGTTCTAAATTGGTGTCTGGTTGCTATGTGATGAGAAATTATTGATTCAGTATTTGTAGAAGGAATTTGGTTGATTGCAGATCTATTTGATGTTTGATTGATATTCATGGATCCAATTTGAAAATTTATGAAATGTGGTCCCTGGAAGAAAAGAGAAGGTTGTAGCCTTCTGCAGGTTGAAGCCTGTGTGTTGGTATAAGACTACACCAGTACAAAATCATTGTAAAAAGAAGTTTCGAATTGAAAGAAGATAGAGACATATTGCAGCAGGTGGTTTTCACCCACATTGGGTTTCCAACTTATATCTTGTGTTCTTTGGTGTGACTGTCTGCTCAATTCTTTCTATTCCTGTTTATTGTTATATGGTTCTGACACACAGATTAATGATCAACATCTGAAGAATAAATTAAATTATAAGTCTGAAAGGTATACGCAAGTTTCATTAGTCAGATCTGTAAATAGTTGTATAAATTGAAAAAGAATTTGATAATACTGATTCACCCCCCTTCTCAGTATTATTTTCAACAATTGGTATCAGATCAGGTCCTTCAGGAAAAGCTTAATCGCTTTAAGGAAGATCTATCATCATGAGCTACTACGAAAAGGAAGCATCTATCAGGCCACCGATTTTTGATGGGAGCAACTTCATCTATTGAAAGGTAAGAATCACTGCCTATCTTCAATCTCTTGGTATAGAAGTTTGGGATATTGTGGAAACAGGATACACATTTCCATCAGCAAATCCTACAGATGTAGTTGGTAAGAAGCAATATGAAACAAATGCAAAAGCTGTCAATACTCTATTAGGAAGTCTATCTCAATCAGAATTTGTCAAGGTTATGCAGCTCAAAAGCGCAAAAGAAATATGGGACAAGATCGTTCTGAGCTATGAAGGAGATGAATAGGTAAAACGAGCAAAATTACAAACTCTTAGAATTCAATATGAAAGTATCAGAATGCATAATGATGAAAGTGTGGCTAGCTATTTCTTACGTATAGATGAGATCGTAAATTGTATGAAAAACTTGGGTGAAGAAATAAAATAAGTTATTGTGGTTGAAAAGGTTCTAAGATATTTGTCTCCCAAGTTTGATTCAAAAGTTTCTGCCATAGAAGAAAAGAAGAATCTACAAAACCTTACCATGTCACAACTGCATATAATTCTAACTTCTTACGAAATGAGAAAAGGAGGACCATCAGACAGGAGAGAAGCTACATTTAAGGCTTCAGGAAAAGGAGATTACTATGAGTCAGGACATATGTCAGAAGAAGAGGAAGAATCAAATTTTGTCAAGAACCTTCAACGACGAACTGGTAGATTCAGAGGTAAGCTGCCTTTCAAATGCTTTGCTTGTGGAAGAGTCGATCATTATGCTGCAAAATGTCCTCATAAAGATAAACTAGACAAAAGTAAGTAACCTATTAAATGGAACAGAAAATAGAATAAGAAGAGCTATTACACGCATGAAGACAGTGATGGATTGTCAAACAGTGATGAAGATGAACAAGGTAATAATGATAGACTTTTGATGGATTTTGAAGATGATGATTTCTTGGATGCTATAAATGAAGAAGGTCTTTATGAAGAAATTTCTAAACTTAAAGTTTGTTTAGAGGAAAAGAATATGATTATAGGTACTCTAACATTCCAACTTGCTGAAAAAGATAAACACAATGAAGGGTTAGAATGTGAAATTGTGGGACTTAGAAAAGAAATTGAGAAAACAAAAGCCCTTAATCTCAGATTTGCGTCTGAAAATCTAGATGAGATTATCAAAGTGCAGCGTTCTCCTCTAATCAAGACTGGTCTCAGATATTCTGAAGAAGCATCTCAAGCTCAGAAGCAAGCGCAAAAGCCTTCCACCTCCAAAAGTTACCTTGATGCAGCAAGGAGAAGTGAACAAGTTGAAAATCAACAACAAAAGTATAACACAGATCACCAGCAAAATCAGGGACAATTTGCTTCAAGAATGATCAAAGATTATCAAGTAAATCAAAAGCAATCCATGTCAAGGATGAACAGAAGCCTCAATTGACCACAGGTAAATTCTCAATTTGGCTGAAGAATGGATAGAAACTACAATCATATGGTTGGTAGATTTGATAATCGTAGGAATTTCTTCAATGGCCAATGTTTCTCTTGTCATAAATTTGGTCATAAAGCTGCTCAATGTGTTGCATATAAGACCATCATGACTAGGGAAGCTCAAAAACAAAGGAGTATAACAGGAATCATGAAAAGAACCTACAATAACTTCTCTACTCTTGAAAATGAAATAGAATGTTCTAACTATAACAACGTCGGTCATGAAGTCTCTAAATGCAGAAGCAGGTTTCGACAAACAACTTAGAAGGAGCAAGCTTCATTGAATTCCAAAACATGGAAAAAGAAAGAAACACAACTGGAAAGATGTGGGCTAGCCTTATATGCAGAAGGATAGGAAAATCAATGGTACATCGACAGTGGATGCTCAAAACATATGACAAGTAATAAAGAAAAACTTCAGCCATATAATGCCTTAGAAAAGGAAAAGAAGATTTCATTTGGAAATGACACCCCTGCATTCATAAAAGGTAAAGGCTCTGTTCGTTTGAAAGAAAAGGTCAAGGCTGGAAATGTTATGTATGTTGATGGCTTAAAACATAATCTATTGAGTGTCAGTCAGATGTGTGATCAAGGAACTGAGGTAATATTTCGATCAAATGGATGTATTGTTCATGAGCTTGATACGGGAAAAACAGTGATCAGAGGCATAAGAACTCCAAATAACTTATACGTACTCAAGGGAGAATAACAACAATGCTATTTAAGCAAGAATGATGAACACTAGCTATGGCACAGAAGACTGGGGCATCTTATCTTCTCTCAGATTAGGAAAGCATGCAAATATCAGGCAGTTCGTGATCTTCCTGACATCAAAATTCCAGATAATACAATATGAAAATCATGCAAATTTGGTAAGAAAACCAGAACTAATTTCCCTAAGAAGGAAGGAGCAGCTAGCATGCCACTTGAACTTGTTCACACTAATATATGTGGTCCAACTAGGAATAAGTCACCTCGAGGAGAAGAGTATTTCATATTGTTCATTGACGAATTTTCAAGGATGTGTTGGATAGGACTCATGAAGTATAAAGATGAAGCTTTCAAAAATTTCAAGTCATTCAAAGCTTTGGTTGAAAACGAATCAGATCGCAGAATCAAATGCCTCAAATTTGATGGAGGGGAATTTACCTCAGATGAATTTTTCGATTTTTGTGAAGAACATGGAATAAGAAGGGAATTTTCTACTGCAAGGACTCCTCAACAAAATGGAGTAGTAGAAAGGATGAACAGAACGGTTCAATAAATGGCTTGTGTTATGCTTGATGAATTTGGAACTCCCACAACCTTATGGGGTGAAGCTACATTTGTCGTTGTTACTATTCTCAACAAGACAAACGTTTGGGTAAACAACACTCAGACTCCTCATGAACTTTGGTATGGTAAGACTCCCACGGTGAAATACTTCAAAGTTTTTGGAAGCAAATGCTACATTAAAAGCACTGATGAAAATCTAGGCAAGTTTGAACCTAGAGCAGATGAAGGCATTTTACTTGGTTACTCTCCCCACAAAAAAGCTTACAAATGTTACAATAAAAGACTTGGTAAAATTGTTGAAAGCTTTGATGTAGTGGTTGATGAAGAAGGAAACACTCCTAGGCAGGTAAAATCTGAAGATTTCAAAGAAGGCGAAGACTATCCGTCAACATCAAATCATATTCATGACGAAGAAGAAACCCATGAGGCACCAAAAGAACAGATAAGGATAGAAGAAAAGACTCCATCTAGATACGTTCAGAAGAATCATCCAGAATCTCAAATTTTGGGGCAGAAAGAGGCAAGTGTACAAACAAGAAGAACCATTTCAGAAGCTTCAAGCTATCTAGCATTGCTCTCCTCCACTGAACCACAAAATGTGAGAGAGGCTTGCAAAGATGAATGCTGGGTCAAGGCCATGGAGGAAGAACTCGAGCAGATTGAAAAAAATAACACTTAGGAGTTGGTTCCTAGACCAAAAGATAAGAATGTCATAGGGACAAAATGGATTTTCAAAAATAAGCTGAATGAAAATGGGGATGTTGTTAGAAACAAGGCAAGACTTGTTTGTAAAGGATATGCGCAACAAGAAGGCATAGACTTTGAAGAAACTTTTTCTCCAGTTGTCAGACTTGAGGCTATAAGAATGTTCCTTGCTCTCTCTAGCTTTCAGAAGTTCAAAGTATTTCAGATGGACGTGAAATTTTCCTTTCTGAATGGAGACTTAAATGAAGAAGTATATATTGAACAACCAGATGGGTTTATTCTTGGAAATGATCCAAACTTGTATGCAGACTCAAAAAGGATCTTTATGGCCTTAAACAGGCTCCAAGGGCGTGGTATTATCGGTTGGATAAGTACCTTCATCAACAAGGTTTTATAAAAGGATCAATTGATAGCAATCTATATATAAAAGTTGACAATGATAAATTGCTGATACTTGTTGTGTATGTTGATGATATCATCTTTGGTAGCAATGAAGAAGGCATGAGTCAAAATTTTACCTTGGTGATGTAGAAAGAGTTTGAAATGTCCTTGCTTTGTGAGCTCACATATTTTCTTGGTTTACAAGTCCAACAAAACAAAGACGACATTTTTCTATCACAAACCAAATATCTCAAGCAGATCTTGAAGAAATATGGGATGGAGGATTCGAAACCAGTGTGTACCCCTATGGTGATAGGATGCAGCCTCAGCGCAAATGATGAATCGACAACAGTACATCAACCAACTTATAGATCCATTATTGGTAGTTTGCTCTATCTAATAGGTACTCGACCAGACATTATGCATGCAGTGGGAATAGTTGGAAGGTTTCAGAAAAATCCAAAGGAAACTCATCTTCAAGCAATTAAGAGAAATTTCAAGCATCTTCAAGGAACTCAAAACTATGTCTTATGGTATCCTAGACGTACAGATCTCACACTTCATGCATACACAGATGCGGATTGGGCAGGAAGCATGGATGATGGGAAAAGCACTTGTGGTGGTGCATTCTTCATGGGTCCTAGATTAGTATCCTGGTTCAGCAAGAAACAAAGCTCTATTGTGTTATCTACAGCTGAAGCAGAAGATGTAGCTGCGGCATCTTGTTGCACACAACTCCTTTGGATGATGCAAACATTGCAAGATCTTCAAATCACTTGTACTCTACCTATCTCCATTTTTTGTGATAATACAAGTGCAATCAATATTTCAAAGAATCCTTTCATGCTTTCAAAGACTAAGCACATATCGATCAAGTATCATTTTCTCCGAGAACAAGTGCTTCAACAAAAGGTCAAATTGGAGTATGTTCCCTCTAAGGAAAAAATTGCTGATATTCTCACCAAATCACTGCCCAGGGAAACCTTTGAATACCTCAGACAAAATATGGGGGTAGTTGATGCATCATCTTGTTGTTGAATCTTGTCTATTTCAGAGATTGTTGTACGCAAGTTTCATATGGGGTATACGCGTACATACACTGGTTTACATGGATACAGTCGACTTGAAGAAAAACAAGGATGAGAAGAGTCCGATATGGGTCTATTAGAGACCATCTGGCACATGTTCAGGGGGAGCATATATTCTTCTAATAATGCATTGTTGGCATTATCGTAGAAGATCTTGGTTCAATTCTCTAGTTGGTTTGATGTCAGGAGGAGCAAGTGCAGAAGGAGAACATGGATACTGATCTATGATTGACAATTGTTGCTGATATAATGTCTTATATTTCTTTTGTCAAGGTCATGTAATGACTTGTCTTGGTTGCCCCACTATGCCTAGGATGGATAATGTAATGTGCTTATTAAATCATGTATTCCCTCTTGGTTGGGAGGCATATGTATGAAGTCTTTGGTGATAGGAAGGTTAGTTATGATGTATTAAGACATATTTCTTTTGTAGAACATCTTCTTGCAGATCTTGCCTATATGTCAAGGGGAGCTTGGATAGCACAACAGAGCACAGATTTCAGCATGTAATCAGGGGGAGCATAACCCTTTGCCCTTGATGTCAAAGGGGGAGGAAAGACCTTGAGTGACATTGGGTTGCCATCAAGTCCAAAGGGGGAGATTGTTGGCATTATGACATAGGTTTGGCACAGTTTTGGCTCGATGACATAAGTGTTGTCCTTGATGGAAACTCACTCAAGTAGTAGATAACAAGTTCAGGCTCTCAAAATAGTAGAAAATGAAAGATCCGCAAGTTCCTGATTCACAAAGCTGCAGTCATCGGCAGGTTCCACAAGTGCGCTGATCAAAAGGTGCGGACACGTTCGCAGGTGTACCGAACAAAAAGTGCAGAAATAAAGTACACGCACTTTCATGTAGAGAGAAACGTGCGCACTTGGGTTGGTCCATGGTATTTAGTCTGACATTTTTGATTCTA
Organism: Pinus taeda; assembly: GCA_000404065.3. NCBI lineage: Eukaryota > Viridiplantae > Streptophyta > Pinopsida > Pinales > Pinaceae > Pinus > Pinus taeda. Next base: position 298,010 of record APFE030350991.1, read on the forward strand.
TGGTTTTGGTCCGTGGTTTTTGCATCTAAAGTATTGAACCCAGGTTTTGGGTCCCTAGTATTGGATCTCTATGGTTTTGGAACATGGTTTGAGAAATGCCTTGACTATAAAAAGGAAAGGAGATCATTTGGCTAGATAGATGTGTTGAATATCTTAAGAAGAGAAAGATCTAAAATTCTGGTGATCGGTTGGTGACTTATAGTTGGACCTGAATCAAGGAGAAACCTGAGCATTACAAGACGGATCTACTAATGGGTCGAGATCTCTTTGGCACATGATCAGATTTGTAAAACTGATAGTCTGGGGTATAATTGAAGTCTGATAAATTATCTATACCCAGAGGTCCACAGGCTAGACACAGTGCAGGTGCGGAGGTCCGGAGGTTGGACACGGCGCAGGTGTGGTAGTCCGCAAGCTAGATATGGTGCAGGTGCGGAGGTTCGCAGGTTCAAGAACAGCACAGGTGTGGAGTCTCGTAGGATCGACACAACGGAGGTGTGGATATCCAAAGGTTTCTATTGGTGAAGTTGCCGACTTTTCTTGAAATATGTTTTAGCTGCTTTTGTCTATTACTACAGTGTTCAAGGTTCTAAACTGGTGTCTGGTTGTTGTGTGCTGAGAAATTATTGATTCAGTATTTGTAGAAGGAAGTTGGTTGATTGCAAATCTATTTGATGTTTGATTAATATTCATGGATCCAGTTTGAAAATTTATGAAACGTGGTCCCTGGAAGAAAAGAGAAGTTTGTAGCTTTCTGCAGGTTGAGGCCTGTGTGCTGGTATAAGACTGCACCAGTACAGAATCATTGCAAAAAGAACTTTCGAATTGAAAGAAGATAGAGACATATTGCAGTAGGTGGTTTTCACCCACATTGGGTTTCCACCTTATATCTTGTGTTCTTTGGTGTGATTGTCTGCTCTATTCTTTCTATTCCTGTTTATTGTTATATGGTTTTGACACACATATTAATGATCAACATCTGAAGAATAAATTAAATTATAAGTCTGAAAGGTATACGTAAGTTTCATTAGTCATATTTGCAAATAGTTGTATAAATTGAAAAAGAATTTGATGATACTGATTCACCCGCCCCTTCTCAGTATTATTTTCAACAACCAATGCATACTCGCAGTACTATGGGCCTATCGGACGACATGCAATAAGTTGACTGGAAAAACACCCTTTAGGCTTGTATATGGTGTTGAAGCAATGATTCCCATGGAATACATTGTGCCTAGTCTGCGCATAGCAGCACTCACGGGTACGATAGATCGTGGAGCCCTAGAAGAGAGGCTTGCGCAACTGGCTGAGCTTGAGGAATAAATATTTCTAGCTGGATTTCACCAACAGGTCTAAAAGTAGCGCGGAAAATCATGGCATGATTGGCACATTAATATGCGCACCTTTAAGGTAAATGACGTGGTTTTGTTATATGACAACAAGTTTGATAAATTTCTAGGGAAATTTAGAATGCACTGGTTAGGACCTTATGTCATTAAGGAGATTACCGATGGAGGAGAAGTTCAGTTGGTTAAATTGAAAAGAGATCCCTTCCTAGGAAAGGTGAATGGCAGTTGATTGAAGCCATACACCGGTGGTCCAACCATGTGACTATATGAAGGTAGCATAGTCTTGGCACTCCAGGCAGCTATAAGGAGGCACAGGACTATAAACTACACTACCGTGGTTGGGGAGCTGCGCGATTAGAGGATTGTGCAAAGTAAGGAAGTGTCACAGGGTTCATGGCAACGCGAAGGGAGCTGCGCTACCTAGGGAGAAAACACGCAGGTTAGCTGGAAAGTGACCGTTAAAGTCAATGTTCATGATTTGACAATAGAAATGCGACAAAATGGAGCGGGCGGCTAGCATTTAAGACATAATTTATGGATCAAATCCTTGAAAATATGCCGTTAATCTGGCATTAATGAACTGAATATGGGGGGAACGGTCGGATTTTAATGAAAAATGCCCTATAAATTATAGGTGGCTGTCCAACGAAAAACATTTGGCATTTTAAGAATTGAGTTGTTGAGCTCTTAGGCACACATGAGCTGAGAATTATTCGAGGCTTTGATAGTGAGTTCAATGTTTGAGAACTTACCAGAGATGACATGAGCATTATTGAGTTGCGTTATGCCGACACCATCAATAACTATGGACACCGAAGCAATGACAATCGAGGAGGATATTCTGGAAGTGGTTAGGGAGGCAGAAGAAGATGCTCTAGAGGTTTCCTAAGTATTAGCGGAAGTCCCTAAATCACCATGGACACCGAGACCAAAGCTGACCCCAAACAAGGAGAGCGTGAAGGATAAGAAGGGCAAGCGGCCTATAATCTGGAGCGGGAGGAGGAAAAAATCGAAGACATCTCGATGGATGATGAGGACGTGGGAATAGATGTGGAGGAAGTTGAAGCCCACGGTGCTGACCGTATCACTCGGTTGCCTGAGTATGTCCCTCCGTGTAAGGGAAAGACCAAGGTATCGAAATATATTGACGAGAGCAAGGTCCCCTCGCAAACCCCTCTATTGTCGGATGATATTGTTTTTGAAGTGCAGATTCCCCTATTAAAACTCGAAGACTGGGACTTGGCTAACCATGAGAAGTTCCCGCACTTGGCGACCGAGCAGCTAATGCACCGCATTATTGACACAACCACCAGGATGACCGCATTGGAGCCGCTGAGGTGGCTCAAAGGAGTAGACAAGGTAGGTCTGCTCAACATGCTATGGGTGCTTGGTGAGCACCAATATTGCAACAATAATGCTGCAACTCCTGGAGCTTCCTACTTTACTTTTATCAACCTGGTAGTTCGTAACAAACTTGGAAGCGACAGTGTTGTATACACAAGTACTAGCTCTTACTACAGGCTATCACTTGATCAGCTGGCGCAAGTTCACTAGGAGCTTAAGCCAACTTCTATGAGTTCTCAGAAGAAGCTTTTAACGGTGATGAAAGGGAACTAACTCTACAGGTCCATTCTACTTGCAGAAAGAGAAGGAAAACTAAAATGAAACACAAACCCTAGCAAACCCTAGTTTACCTACTAACCCTACTTTTGCAAGAAAATAGATGGAAACTAATGAAATGATGCCATTGACTACTGCAAAGGTAAGTTGCATTTATTTAGGCTACTTCTGAAAAGTAATGAGAATAAATCATATTTTGTACTTTTGAGTGTTTTTATGTGAAATTATTGTGCTTGTGATTTATCTGGTTGTGACTGTGTAGAATTTTGGTGGCAAAGGAAGATGGAGTTGGTTGTTTCAGAGGTGGATGAAGGTGTGGAGAGGTCCTAAGAAGCCCCTAGTACCCTTTTGGAGACTTCCATAGCAAAAAATCACTCACAGGAAGTTCTACAGGAGGCTGTAGGGGATCTACAGGAGGAGGCCGAAAGCTAATTTTGGATTTTTGAAGGTGGAAAAATGATGGGAAAGGGGAACTGAAGGCTAGATGAAGGTGTTGAGGTGTATAGAACTTGTTAAGGAAGATCAGGGATGAACATGATGGTTGGATTTGTTCAAATGTCAAGAAAACCGCTTTATGGGAAAAACCCAAAAAATAGGGCAGATTGGTGAAATGTTGCGAATGAGCTGGGAAATATATGAGAAGTGAGTTAGTGTTGGATGTTTTATGGAGGGATGGTGAGCTGAGATGTCTTGCAAAATATCTGCACATTTACTTATCAAAATTGACCAAAGAAAAAACTAAAAATAGAATTTTGTCTAGCTTGACCTAATTTCTAACCTACAAACAGAAAATGTTGAACAATACCTTGTGAACAGAAAAGAATGTGAGAGAAATATGGTAAAAGAATAGAAAATTATGTAAGTAATTGAATCTGAACCAATATCAACTATTCCAAATCAAAGTATCACACTACCAGTTGCATGGAAGAGCAAAAATAGTGTTTTTGGTGGCAGCAGTAGTGCCTTAACCTCAAATCATAGTCTCAGGCAGGGAGAAAGGAGATCAAGGCCTACTGTTGGCCTTTTTGGATCTTTTTCTGTCATTGCAACAACTTACTTAAGCAACTTGAAACAAAACAACTATACTTAACCATCAAAAGCAACGTAATATAACAATATAAAATGAATCTATGCAACATAAATTAACTCCTGAATGGAAGAAAAAGCATATAAGTACACAGTAGGAGGTGCTGGGCAGCTTGGGTTGGGCCCTAACCCAAGAGCTTTAGCCCTCTGAAAGAGATCAGTGTTGTCTCAAAAATTGTTTCATCTTTATTATCAAAAATAGTAGTTACATTACATAAACTGTCCTAAAAAAGAACTCGAAAATGAGTTGAACACAATGCTGCAAAAAAGTGCGAAAATATACTAATAACTGGCTAAACTACTGAGGCTCTAAGCCTTCTTATTTATACAAATGGGAACTTCCAATAGTCCTCCTAAAATCAAAGATCTCGTCTTCCTAGAACTGAAGATAAACAACAATCCTGCTTGACTTGCTCGGCCGCCCCTTGGAATCATCAATGTGGGCCTTTGTGCTCCGAGTTGATGATGGAGGATTCGAGGAAAGGGGTCATTAATGAAGGAGACACCCCCCCTAAAAGTCCTCTTCCCTGTTTTCCTCGAGTTTGGCTGCTATTTGCTCATAAATTCCTTGTCTTTGTCCAAAATTGTCCAAAAAATCTGCATAAAACACACATTAGACTACATGGCAAAGTGACTAACCCAATTCACTCTATGAGCATAAATATATTCAAAAACATGCAACAAAATAATGAGAATGGTGGATTAAGTCGAAATAAGAGGCAGAATGAGCCCATATAATTACCCATTTCTGGGGCTCATCAGTGCCTCACTACAACCGCACCCCGATTACAGTTTTGGTCATCAAGCAGATGCTATGCTTGGTGCATGATGGGTGTCTGTGGATGGAGGAGACAATACCCATCATTGAAAAATTTATCCACAATATCACATGGTTTCCCTACACTAGAGAAAATCTGGCCATGATGTTTGGCGGGAAAGGTGGTGAGATGGCCCTTACGGAAGCCATGAAGGATAAGTTTAAACTGGTGAAGAAGCTGAGCAGATATGCCATATCTATTATAAGTGAACCTGCCGTAAAGGTGGCCACACAAATTTTGGTAGGGAAGGTGATGAGGAAGTGTCATGCTATTGAGGTACCAACGCCTATTGTTGTGCTAGAAGCCTAGTGTGCCAAAGGAGTCTAGCTCAATTGGGCGGACTAACTCGGCAGTGAGTTCCTTACGAACTGCCATGAGGCACAGGAGCTCAGAAAGATGTTCCACTACGTGTGGCTCTTGCTATCTATTGTGCTGGTAGCATGGGAGCTGCCAGAGGATAGTTAATTCCCTTTGATCATGCCAAACCCGCCTGAAGCAGTAAAGTATGCTTCTCTGTGGGCAACCAAGGATGCGCAACACATCAAGGATAGCAAGATCTTCTGGATATTGATGGAGATGAACATCCACATGGCCATCAATCACAAACCACGGTTGTCGCCTATGGTGTTTGCCAACCTGCAGGGCTACATGGAGTTTAAGCCTGATTTTCACCATGTTTCCATTAGGGCGTGGAAGGACCCTATGCAGAAATGGTATGACTTGCCTTACTTGGCAACAGATGATGCCATTGATGTAGTACTTGATCACTGGCCAGCAGAATGGCACACTACAATGGACTTGGCGGTGGGAGGGAGCAAGTCCACTGTGCAACGCAAGAAGGAGGAGGCCAAGCTCAAGATGACGTAGCTCACCAAAAAGAGAAAGAAGGAGGCCGCTGATAAGGCCCAGGTAGAGTGCGATGCCACTCAACAGATGGAGAAGAAAACAGGTGGAACAAAGTGGGGCTTTGACAAAGGCATGAGGTCACCTTCACCTGAGACAGAAGAAGAGACAGACGAGCAGAGAGAGCAGCATGATGCGGACCCACAAGAGACGTCCGCCCACATCAAGCATCCAAGGGAACAAGAGAAAGGAGGGTCGAGGAAGAAGTCCAAGGCCACTAAGACATTGTTGGACCTGATCACCCTCACAGAAGGTGACTTGTACGACATTGGAGACATGGTGAAAGATGTCACTGCGGAGGCCCTACAACAGTTTGAGCAACAATAAATAGTATTGGGGGCTATCTAGATAGGTCTGTAGGAGCTACAGACCCATGCGTCACAGGCTGGCACAATGCCTACCAGCCTTTCTATTGGCACTTCAGAAGCTACCGAGATGCTGCGCGCGAGGGTCTCCAGTGCGATAGTGTTGCCTGATGGAGCACTGACCATGGAGAATGAAGCTGACAGGCCCACTATGAGTGCCCTCAATGGAGTAGGATTGAATCTCACAGTGCTCCCTGGCGAGGAGCTCCACCTGTTGCAAGATAGAGTAATTGCGGAGCTAAGGTCCCGTGAGCATCACGTCCTATAGGTGATCAGTGAGAAGCGGATTAACAATGAGCAGATGGCAATACAATGAGACTTTTCCATCACTGTCATGACCGAGGCGACCAACCAAAACAAGTGTATACTTCAGGTCGTGGATGAGGAATGCCGAATGGTCCCAGAGTTGGCCATTCCTGAGGAAGAACCAGTCGAAGTGCGCATCCACAAGCTGGCTATAGGGGTGTGCGACACTCTCACAGAGATGGCGAGGGTTTAGTTGGAGCTGAACCTATAGATCACCAAATCATAGTTGAAGGCTCAGCCTTCAACCTCGCCAGAAGTAAAGGAGTAGTATGCAACTGCTGTCACAAAGGCAATAATGGCGGTCGACAGTAGAGTAGCGGACTACACCCAACTTTTTGAGCAGTTGTTCCAGGCCCTAACGAGCCTACAGGAGGACCCTAATGTACAATGAATGGAGACAGAAGCGTGCGAGCTGCAACAATGCTATGACGAGGTCAAAGATACAGCGCAAACTGTCATGATCACATAGAGATTGGCAAATTCGCAGGAGGCCAAGCAACTGAAAGAACAGGTGGATGCAGTGCAGCACAAGGAAGCAGTGTTGAAGGTGAAATTGAAGCCTTGGCTGGATGAGGCTTATGTGGTTATGACCTCTATTGAAGGAAATCTTGTGACTTTGCAAGCAACCCAACAAAAGCTTCAAGTTGACAATTCAAGAGAAGTGGCCGAGCAAATGGTTGATGAAGCAAAGAAGGCGGCCGGACAGTGCATTGCTGAGGTTGTGGTCATACAGGTTGAGCTGGGAGGCCTTCATACTAAGATCTCCACGCTTGTAAAGTGAATCGAGGATGAGTCATGATGTTTGTGTTGGGGGCCTGTTGGGAATGAGATCCCCCAAGGACAGTTTTGGGGCTAAAAGTCCATGTTTTGGGTCAAATTTTGTAATAAAGTTGTGAAGTATCCTCATTTTGGGGTCATGAAGTGCGAAGGTGTCATGAGTCATAAAGGGTTGTCTACCCTTATTTTGTAAAGTGTAAAGTCGATAGTAAAGAACTATGTGGACCATGGGATTGTATAAAAAGAGCTAAGTAAGTAAGATCTAATTAGTTTAGAAGAAGTAATAAGTCTTAAGCAATAAGGAGGAAGTCTTTAGAAGTCTAAGTTTCAGGTCTTAGCGTAGGTAGAGGCTTTGCAGTTGAGTGCACAAAGGCCTAGGGTGGAAGTCCGCAGCTGAGTGCGCGGACCCCTGCAGCTGTGTGCGTAGGGTGGATAGAGTCTGTAATCATCTAAAATATATCAATAAAGAGAAGCATTCTACAAATTCGATGTCTTTGTTTCCTGTTAATGCATCTTGTCATATTGTGTATGAATTTCATTTACAATGCTTATGTGATGCACAAATGTATGTAATTACGTTGTTTAATTGAACGCAAGTAAGAATTTCTATTTACGCAGTGCTAACTGTGATCATTTAATAAGATAAGTAAGACACTTAAGATAACTTGGGAATCTATGCAATACACTGTCTTAGCAGCGCGAAAATACCTAAACTGTAGGTTAGGGCTGTGCGAAGGTCAATCGTAACCCTTCGCAGAGGTACCGAATGGAAGAATAAAGGACTAGACAGATAAGAGCCCTTGAACTTAACGACTTGTGTGAAAGCAGGAATAGAAGGAATAAACCGACATCACAACTATCTCAGGGTGTGGAAACTTGGTTCCAGCATCCACCAATACTGCTTCGTGTGAGACTTTGGTCTGCGCTGCGTGGGTTGATGCCGAAAGGGCCATTAGTGTAGGGATTTTTTTGGCTAACTAACGCTAAACCTGGGTCAGGCCCCATGCAACCAACACCTGGCATGGATGTTATAGACATATTTGGGCACTGCAACCCGAATCACATATGTCGATAAACCAAGGGCTCTTAAACCCCTAAAAGTGTTGTTTCACACCCTAAAGGATCATGGTCAACTGATTACATCATTTCCCAGAAGTTCCACCTGAAAAACCACTTAGAACTAGCCAAAACTGGACCATATAGATTGCTCCATGCTGAGGGTGCGATGCATACTAGCTGCTACATTAGCCAGGTGTGATGCATACTGAAACAGCCTTCTGTGGGGTGCGATGGGCAAGAGTAGACAAATGGCAGAGGCAATTTGATAAATGGAAACACATGGAATCTTCTAGAAACTTCTCCTATGACACTTGCCTCTCTGAATTCGCCCAAGGATGAGTAAGAGATCATGAAATCTCTAAGTGGAACCAAGAACTATCAGTGAAATGACACTAATCAAAACCCTAGAAGTTGACTCACCCCTTTGCAAATATCTATAAATGGATCCCTCATCATAGAGATCTAAAGGCTGGAATTTTGTAATTTGTAAGGAAGTGCTGTTGGTTTCTCTTTGATACATTGCATTGTGGGGTGATCTTTCTTTTCATGAGGTGAAGAGGGCTTTCATGCTGGGTGGATGATGTTGGATCAGACAGCTGGGTTGTAATATCAGGATGACACAATGGACAATAACATACATCAAAGCTACCATATAGATAAATATGTATTTCCCACTAATAATATCATGGTGTAAACATGTCACTCATTATGTACTTCCCCACCCCCATATCATTTGCAATAGAATAGTTGTTAATCGAAAAATTGTGTCAATCATTTGTGGTTTACGTTATACATTTCGAACCAAAAACATGGTTTTAAGGGAACCAAAAATATGGCTTGAATATGAAGGTATGGAAACCTCGCAAGCCAATCAAAATCCACATGCAATTTCACCATTTGAATTTAGTGCAGGAATTGGGCTACTACTATCCGTGGAACACATGAATTATCGCAACAAATCATACTTCCAAGTTTGCTACAATGGATATGGAATGTTCGGTTTAGGGATAATGATAAGTTGAGGAGTTTAGATCCCACAACCACTTGACTTACCATTTCAAATGAGTGTTCATTTTCATGTGTAGTTCTCTCACAATCATGTTCTATGATATATGCACATTAAGTTTAATGGTTATACTGTAGTGTCAGGGTTCTGGTAAAATTGTTATTAATTACCTTTTAATTCCACTATGTAATTACATATTTATATGTTATATGAGAAGAATAATGCATTCATGGCATGTAGTATCGAATTCATGCTAACCATAATTTTTAGGCACAAGATAAATTTATGGCAGGTTAGAGTGTATTCACTTATGCAGTTTAATTAATCTATTTTAAGTAGTGCTGGCATGGTAGTATTGCCTGGTTGGGGGTGGCGGGGATGTTACACTGTCGATCCTCTAACTTTTTTTAGAACACAACAAAGAATCCTTTGGAGCAAAAATATTGCATACCAATTCTGGTTCACCCACTCTTAAAGGGCGGGTGCTAATGGCCAAAATCCATTAAAATGGAAAATAAGTGTGTTTCGTTCATAATTTGCATCCAAGATTCTACATATCACATTATCCAATTCAAGAGATGGGGTTTCCACTACCTAATTTACCACAAATTTCGGTCCTAAGATATCTTTATGGTTTGGAGGTGGAGGCCTTGATTTAAGAAAATCCTTGAAGGGTTTGGGTGGGGATGAGGAGGATGCACCACAGCCTTTGGCTCCACCTCTTACTCTTCAAACCATATAGATCATGGTGTCGTTAGCAATGGCATATTCATTAAGGGATTTCTTATCCTGAAGTTATTAACCTTCATTTAGGAGCTAAAAATTTCCATATGGGGTTCTTACCCAATCTTGTATCCTAGTTGCAAGTGTGGAAGCAAGGTTTGTGGTTTTGACCTACAGACAAACGGAACCTCCTTAGATTTGTTTCATAAAGATAGTAAAATTTTCTAGATTTGGGGTAATACCCTCCCCTTGGGAGAAAAAAAAAACCCTACAAAATGGGGGGCCTTGAGAACTAAGGTTGCCTCCATCCCAACAAAGGTTTTCCAACACTTCCAACAAAATCATCTAAACCTAGCTTTGAGTGATCCAAAATTTCCATGACACCAGATCTAGTATGAGCAGAGGTGACTCTCTCTTCTGAACTCTAGGACAACACGTCAAAGAAATTATTGCAGTCAATGTCAATTTTTTCTCTGTAAACCCTTCCTTTGGTCATCTTATGGCCATCATCATCGAACTGAGAAGTACCACCCCTATGCTGGATTTCAAATTTGGTGTAGGGGTAGGAAAACTGTTTGCATTGTGATCATATAATGTCATATCATCGTTCATTAGATCAACTTCTTCCAGCTCGAGATCAATCATGTCAACCTATCCGTCAACCATTCTTTTATTTTTTTATATTTACTCAAGCATGTTTGTTGGGGAAGGATTTTAACCACCCTAAACCTAGGGAGATATTTTGTAGGGGCGCACACCCTAGGTGTCTCCAGGGTTCCATCTTTGATAAAAACATGTAGGAATTCCTTTGAGAGTGTTGCAGAGCTCATTTTTGTGTATATTAAATATAATTATTATTACAATACTCGTTATATAAAATAGAATTATACATAATATTTGTGTGATACAATTTTTATCAAAAAATACTTTAAGGAATATTTTTTAAGGCTAATTATGTCTAGAGGCACTCTCTAGCCCAGTATGGTAAATGTTGAATTTTCAAGTGCAATAGATACTAGCATAATATTTTTGAAAATTGATATTTAATTCTAATGATGTTCATCTTATTATAATTTTTCCAGTATATCATTAAGAAATTATACTTAAGACATTCAACCATACAATAACAATAGAACAATAGATATCACAATGCACAAAGAGAGCACAATATTTTCCATAGGAAAACCCACTAAGGGGAAAAACCAAATAACCTTTTCAATTGAGAAATTATTCTATTCAACAAGAGACACACCTAGACCTTCTAGTCATCAACTAGGTCAAATTGATATTCAACAAATATATGATCAAACTTGGTCAACCCCTCCAAGTCAAGCCTCCAAATTTGATCCAATACTTCGCTCTACTAATCTTCCCCAGAAATTTTTGGCCTCCTCCAACTCCCAAAATCCTATAATTTCGCCCCCTGTAATTGTCCAGAAATTTCATCCCCTGCAATAGAAGCTTCCTAGAAAAATGAAAATGGCAGAGGGAGAGATTCCTTCCATACATGTGAGCTAGAGAGGAGAGAGAGAGATGAATTTTTTTCCTCCTTGTCCTTCTTGTCCTTCACTAGGGTGCGCTAAAATTGTCTTGCTTGAGAGAGTGTGAATTGTTACCTTGAGGAGGAGGTCAAGTTGTCTTTATGTGGTGAATTGGGTGGGTCGAATGGGTGTGACTTTGCCAGGGCTAACATGACAAACTTGGAGCCAAAAGTTCCAAATTTAAAACTTCAAATTTTCTTCTTTCAATAGTCTAAATAGGACTTGACTCAAAATATATTTTTGTTTTGAGTCAAGCATTTAAAATATGCTTTACAATAGTTAATATAGATGTGTCAAGGTCCAAATACACATTATGAAGATAGACCATTGTTTTTTTTTCAACTAAAGACATCACACTTGGAGAAACTCTTAGGCATACATATTTTTGCTTAGAATTGGACCCCAAGACTTGTTGGGACCAAAACTCCAAACGTAACCATTGGACCACATCCTAACGACTACTCCATATGAAGACAAACCATATTTACAAAATTCAACACTCCCTATTAACTAGGGATGTATTCATAATGACTGTCATAGATGTTCTAAAGTCATATGTTTTCTCTAAGAAAAGGTTATATCAAATCATCATCAATAACTTCGTCATGTAACCATCAACATCCTCTAGTTGCCACATCCTAGATGGTACCTGACCCATGGCATATCATCAATATCTCAGTACAGACTCTCCCAGAGTAATTTGGTCCTCAAATCCAAAGGCCTCTCACTAAGATAAGATGTTATGATATTCACTCAACACTCTTGTGGAGTACTCACTCAACCCTCTTGGTGAGTACTAGCAGGCACTCACTCAACCTTCTTAGGGAGCACTTTGGAACTTGATGTTGAAATACCTCACTCAACCATTCTTAGGGAGTTATATGGTTCTAGACCTCACTCAACCCTACATGAGGAATAATATGGGTCTTAATGATAAGAGACCACACTCAACCCTACATGGGGAGTAAAATGGGTCTTGATGTTAAGATACCACACTCAACCATAACTAGGGAGTAATCTGGGTCTCTTCCCTCAGAGACACTAACTTAACCCTATCTGGGAAGCTCTCCGAGCCTCTCATACATTCTCCATATAGGGAGAATGTCCATCCAAAATTCTGACACATTAGCACTCCCTCTTAGCTAGAGGGGCAATCTCCATAAGTCCTAACTTGTCCCTGAAGTACATGAACTTCTCTTTGGACAAATACTTGGTCAAAATATTAATTTTATACTCATCAATGGAGATATACTAAAGCCTTACTACTCTCCTCTGTACCATGTCACAAATGTAGTGTTAAATGATCTCAGTGTTCTTCAACCTATCATGGAACACAATATTCTATGAAAGCTTCACATAACTTTCATTGTCACAATATATCAATGTCGGTTCTAGCTCTTAGTCAAACAATATTTCAAGCAACTTTATAAGCCAAACTACTTCATTACATGCTTCATTGGATGAAATATACTCTGCTTCTGCAGTGCTGAGTGTGACAAATCTATGTTTCCATCTCATCCAAGATATCATAACAGAGCCCAACCTAAAGCATACCCCAGAAGTACTCTTCTTGTCATCATCACTCTCTTCCCAATAAACATCAGCAAATTCCTGAAGTTTTACATCATTGTTTGTGACATATCTCAAACCATAGTTCACATTACCATGTAGATATATCAAGGTGTGCTTTGCTGCAACCCAATACTCATGTCTTGGTTCCACTAGAACTACCTCAATGTGTTCACTATAAGGCAGATGTATGACCTATTATTAACAAAATACATCAATAAGCCAATAAAACATTGATACAAAATGGATCTACCAAGATGGATTTAGAACCTTTCAACTTCTTCAATTTAGTACCACAAGGGTTGACATAGATTTATAGTCCATCATGCCAAATATCTTAAGGAAATCAATAACATACTTTCCTTGACCAATGAAGACTTCCCCATGTTTCTTCTATACTTCTAGTCCCATATAGTAATTTATTACGCCAAGATCCTGCATATCAAACTCAGAGGCCAATTTCCTCTTACATTGAATGATGAGAGGCTTAACACCTTGCTGTCGCTGTTACAACACCCTCCAAAATTTTTCTATACTCGAATTGTGGAATCTACTTCTTATCATGTGAAGTGTCACTTTTGGTAGTCAAGTGACATTTTATGTTTCTACACATGTTACAAGAGTCCATGTTCCTTCCTAAGTGTCTTTGGACCATCAAAAATACCTATAGTACAATTTGAAGTCATAATACACTTTCTAGTCACAAAAATGACACTTTTCATTGCAATTACACATACTTTGTTGGTTACACTTGGATATTTTTTGTGAAATAAAACTTTGAGGTACTTATTAGTCTTGGGTCTAGTCTAAGTTTCACTGATGAGTTGAGATGTTTCACACTTGAGTTTTCTCCTAACTCATTGTGTTTTTCAAGGTTTTACCCTCCTTGGACTTAGACATTTTCTGACTTTGCAAAGCCTCCCCTCTAGGATAGGAAGAGTGCACTGTGCATTCCTAAGGCCTAGTGGAGACCCTCCTTGTTGGTTGAAATTGTGTCCTACGGCAAGCCTAACCCTTCCTCCCTCTCTAGTGCACAAAGCACTCCCAGTCTTAAAATCATTTTGCTTGCTACTTGTTTTTGTGCTATGCGCCAATCAAGCCTCTAGTCTCCTAGTTGAGCACACTGCACATTCTCAGTGCCTTGTTTCTTGTGCCTTGTTTCTACACCCTACACCCTCCTTATGGCCCTGCATCTCCCTTCCCAGTGCACAATACATCCTCAGTGAATAGTATGTTGTATTGTCCCTTGAAGCTGTGACCTACGCCCATCAGGCCTTCTCCTCCTCTAGAGCAGTGCACAATGCACTCTCAGTGATCAATGAAGCCCCTCCTTCCGTCTTGCAACTGTACCCTATGCCCATAAAGATTCTCTCTCTCCCCTTGGCACATTATTGATCCATAGACATAAAATTTGCATGAACCATGATAAAATATGAGTTTTTTGGGTTAATGTTTGCTTGTAATGATTGATCTACATCTGTAGGTTTTCAATGAAGCATGGCAAAGATTTTTGAGGATATTTGATAGGAAATGTTTCCCGAGGAAGCATCCTGAAGACAAAGTCACCATGTTGTAACAATTGAAACAAAAATGGATCCCAATGATCAAAGTGACTCATAAATACTCCAATATCTCTCAAGACCCTTTGGAGGGTAGACAGAAAAAACAATGCAAGGTGTATTATGAGTATTGAAGACATAGTGGTAGTTTCTTCACTTCTCAAAGAACACTATGTACAAGTCACCATGGGTACAAGTCATCAATGTCTATGACTTATCGTGTTGTTGTCACATGATGATGTAATTTTGGAAAATATTGTAAATGTGAATATATGGAAGTCCAAGAGTCGCATATGGACAAAAGAGTCACATGGAGAAGTCCAAAAGTCATATAGAAGTCCAAAAGTCATGTAGAAGTCAAAAGGTCACAATAGAAGTCTAAGAGTCATGAGGAAGTTCAAGAGTCATAAGGATATGAAAGGTTATTCCTTTTATTATAAATGAAGCCTCATTACTCAAAGAGAGGAATTTTCACCTTGGCTTCTTGAACCACGCATTAGAGAGGAAAATAGTTCTTTTGGAGAGTGAGTAGTGGTGTTTCATTGTATCAATGTATCTTGGAAATTTCCCTTAATATTTGAAGATCATTGACCCAACACATATTCATGTGTATATCATGAATGTTTTAAGACTAATCTTTGGATGCTTGCGGTATATGTTGGTATCCATATGTACTAAAGAAATTGAACTATTTCATTGGATTTGATGCTCATATCATTGAATATGCGTTGTACTTTATTTAATGATCGTTATGTCTATGTGACCTATTTCGCTTGATGGTTAACAATTCTTTCATATGTATGTGTGTGTGTATTTATTAGAATAATACTATTACTTTTCTCGTAAAGACTCACTTTTGTTTCCTTCTAGTGAAAGAACCTCGATACATTCTACAATTTAACACTTCATAAAGCATACTTACTTGCTCATTCAAAATTACAAGTTCGTTGCTCTCTTATGCTAATAGTTGTACCCAAGGAAAAAATTTAAGTACATGGAAACTAGGCCATATTTTCAGATGGGGCTCATATACCAAACAATGTGAGGTCTAATTAGGACTTCACATCAAGGAGACCCCCTGTATATTGGTAGGATCCAAGACCATCAAAATTATGGCACTAGAAGGAGTGCAACCTTTATATGGTTGATAGTTCACCACATCCTAACAACCAACCTTCTGTTCAAGGTGGTAATGGTATGCGTTTAACTCCAACTGATATTATTGAACATGCTTTTGAAGTTACTTAGAATCAACTCTGGACAATCTGACCTATTACTCGCCATTTTTCAAGAGCTCTTAGTTTAGTTCCTATAGTTTCTATTCTTCCTCATAAGCCTATAAATAAAGAAAAAACTCGTAGCTATGCATTGGTTTCTTTGGTGGAATATTTGGTTATTGAAACCCTTGAAGAGTTAGTTGATTATTCTAAAAGAAAAAATCAACAAGGGGAAATTCCACCTATTGAGGAAGATTTAGACGGTGAAGGGGAGGTTTTTCAATTTTCTGATGAAGAACAGTCAGGACAAGAAGGAAAGAGCCCAACTATAACAAGGATTTGAATGGTGAGTTAGAAGAATCTTCATATTCGAAAGGAGAAGAGGAGTAGGAAGACATGGATAATGAAAAAATGGATTGGATGGCCCAAGGGACACTTTATCTTCCAGGAAATTTACTTTGTATGCCTAAACATCCTGAAAATATGCTTTCAAAGTTTGATCCCGATAAGAAGACGAAAGCTGAGGACCATATTGATGAATTATACATGAATTTACAAATGCTTGAGGTATGTTTTGATGATGTTGCTTGTAGACTTTTTCCATATACTATAGAAGGTAGAGCAACATTTTGGTATCAAAAGCTTCCACCTAATTCAATACATAGCTAGAGGGAGTTCAAGAGGATGTTCTTGGATACATTTTTCAATGATAAAACTCCCTCCATGTTGCTAAAAGAACTTGAGAATCTTAAGATAGGGGAAAAGGAAACGGTGAAGGATTTCAATAAAAGGTTTACAAACTTGTTGAATAAGTTCCCCATAGATTTTCAACTGCATTATTCGATCAACAAATATTATTACACAACTTCCTTGCCTACAAATATTTTCATGTTTGCTAAAAGAGATACAAATGATACACTGGATTTGAAATTTACAGAAGCGATTGATGTTGAAAAGGAATTGAATTCTATTGGAGTCATTGAAAATCATGAAGATTCTAAGGACTCCAAATATACTGGGAAGAAAATGCAAGCCTCATCTACTAAAGCAAAAGAGAAAGATTCTTACCATATGGAAATATTGGCCAAGTATTTGAACCTACTTACTAACGAAGTATCTGAACTTAAGATAAGGTCAAGTGAGGCAATCACCAATAACAAGTCTTTAAAGTCATTGTTCTTCAAGAAGAATAATAATAATTAATTTGCTAAATCTTCTCAGAGTTCCAATGCTATGTTTAATTTTGAAAATTGGGGCATAGACAACTATTTTACTTTCCACCAACAGAAACATTTAGAGAAGACATATCCCCTATGGAATCACAACATGAACGCTATGATGATTGATTTTGTAGACACTTTATTAGCAGATGAGTAGCCTGAGCAAACTAAAGAATCAAACTAATCTATCATGACTAAGGAAAATTCAAGTGTTCAACATGTAGTTAATACAATTGATGTCATATTTAATGTTGATAAATGAAGTTTTGATGAACGACTAGTGAGTGAGGATCTTCCTCGGTAAAAAACTGACCGATATAACTTGAGGAGAAAAATGACCTATTTTTGAGCAAGAGATAAAAAAACAATTATTGAGAAGGATTTTACCACCTCCCAACCCTACCCAGAGTTTGAAAAATAAGTCTTTAAGTGCTCCTACTTCTAAGAACACTTCCAAAAACAATAAGAATAAGTCCACCACTCCTGTTGCTTCTAAAAAAGCTACACCACCTAATACTTTAGCACAACCTCTGTATATTGAAAGCATTGATTACAACATTATTGAGGATATTAAGAAAGGTCGTGCTAACATTTCAATCTTTGAGATTTCTAAGATAACAAAATAGCGTGAATTGTTAATCCAAACATTCTCATCACAACCTCAGTTAGGTAACGAAGTCTCTACTTATCAAGTTTTGTCCAATAAGTCTCATGATATTCTCGAGTCTGTAGTCAATGTTTTTAATTTAAATTCTAATACTCTCTTCCCCCCTTTCTTGTTAATGTTTTAAGACTTTAATTATAATGTTCATAATTGTCTTGTTGATTCAGGAGAATCTATGCATATTATTTATTTCTCTGTTTCCAAGAAGATCAACACTAAATGGGAAAATACCAATGCATGAACCATATAGGTAGACAGATCATTGGTTGAGGAAATTGGTGAACTCCATAATGCTATCACTTGTCTATCATCATACCATAGAGTTCACCAGTGCATTAATATTGTAATTGTGGACATACGAGAAGCCTAAGGTTTGCTTGTGAGTACAGATTGGTCCAACAAACTACAAAGATATTTCTCAATAGATTGGACACATTTATTGTTTCCTTACAAGGACAAAAGTAATCAGATTCGAGTGGAAAGTGATCCTCACATTAAGTACACTGTGACATCACTTGAGGGATATAATGATCCAGTTGGATTTGCAGACATAATTTTTGGAAATTGTTTTCTAGAATTTGATCATGGGTGTTATCAAGTGCAATAGTCACCCGTACCATCATATACACAGTTGGAGCTCCCTCATTGTAGTCCAACAGGTGCAAATGAACTTTTAGATATAGATGTACATAATGCTAATGTAGGAACTAGCTTAGTAGATGCTAATATTTGGACCTTATATTTTTATGGTTCTAAGACATAGGACGGTTCCAAAGCTGATTGTGTTCTTATTGACCCTTGAAACAAAAGGCATATATTTTCATGCCGCTTGGATTTTGAGTGGACAAATAACACTGCTGAATATGAAGAACTAGTTTTGGGGTTAAAGAAAGCTATAAACCTCAATTTAGAGGCAGTTAAGGTAATTTATGATTCAAATACCGTTACTTGTCAGGTGCATAATACAATTCATTGTGTTTCACCTAGTTTGAAAAACTACCAACAAGAGGTATGGTGACTCATTTCATTTTTTAAAGAATTTAATACTATTTTTGTTCCTAGGATACATAATGTTGCCACATACATATTAACCAACACAACTGCTAGGATGCCACCATTAAAAGATGGTTTTTCTATTGAAATTACTTATAAGCCATCTCTATCGGACAATATAACTAATTTTTGTGTATTTAATGATGACCAAAAGATATTGCACTTCATGGCCAATGCTGATTTGTTCAAAGATGCAATTATTAAATAATATGAGCATGATAGTAGGATGCAGTTCAATTATATAAGGGGAACACTATGTCAAAAGGTGTGGTATCTCTTGAGAAACTTTATGACCTGTGATCCGGACTTAAACATGAATGAAACAAGTTACATATATAATAATAAACATAGAGATGCAACAAAATAACACTTCATTTCATTAGTAAAAAAATACAGAACTATGCTTACAAACATAATGGAAATAAGATAGCTCGGGTGATGGTAGCTTATCTCTGAGAAGAGATGTGGCGGCTACATGCCTTTGAACTGTGTTACAATGAGGCTTAAGGGCCTATTTATTATTGGAAAACATGAGAAAACCCAAAACAATCAAAACCTTAACCCCATGAGAAGTAACACCAAGCGTTTGTGGGCCCTGTTGGGCAACCAACTTACCGAGGTCGTAACTTAGTCATATTATATCTATTTGGTGCATACGACACCTTGTTGGAAAGGTCTCTCTGAGTATTATAGGTTTTGTCACACGTCCCTTCCTATGTTTGCGGGCCTACTACGAACCTCAAAAAAATGTCGTTTAGGGGGTCAGAACTGCTCTAGAAGTTCAGGACCTGAAAATTTGCTAAAAATAGTAAATGCTGAAATGAACAAGGAAATAGATGAAATTGATGAGGGGGGGTCTAGGTGGAATATTTGGGTGGCCACCAATATCCACCTGGATCATTCCTCCCCAATTAGGAAGCAATGGTTCCCATTGCGTGGAGAGCCTCCATGAGGTGAGGAAATTTCTGTTGAACCTGGTCCCTAGTGAACCACTTGCCCTGGTGAAGGAGTTGGCCTACTTTGAAAACTCGATATCGCTGTATCCTTTGTTGGCAAGTGTTATTGATTTGTGTTTCCATGATCTGATCATTTGTGGCATGTTCCATGTAGTCCAGGTTGAGCTTTGTTGGTGTGAGCTATTCTGCAATGTTAGATATGTCCAAAAATGGTGGAAAGTATGGCCGAAGGTGATCTGCATTGAACATTGGGTGCAGACCAAGGAACAATGGGATGATGAGCTCAAAGGTATTGTCACCGATGGCCTTGGTGATGGTGTATGGCCGATATCGGAGTGGGCAAAACTTGTCATGGGGTCCAACAAGGAGCTCCTTCTATGAATGTAGCCAAACTTTGTCGTCCACTTGGAACTTGTACGACACTTGATCATGTCCCTTCTTGTACTTAGCATTGGCTATGTCCAATACATCACGGAACTGATGGTGTATGTGCTGAATGTGCTCAATGAAGCGTTAGCCCTTTCAGCTTCAGACTGAATGTAAGCCGTATCTACCTGAATGGCTGCAAATGGTATAGCCACATCAATGGGGAATAATGGCTGAAACCCAAGCCCTATTTGAAAGGGGCTATGGCTTGATGAGTTGTGGAGAGCTTTGTTGTACCTGTGTTGGACATAGGGGAGACTTTCATCCCACATGCATGGATGCTTCGAGTTGTACATGCATAGAATGTGTATGATCATCTTGTTGACAACCTCTGTTTGGCCATCAGTTTGGGGATGGAGACCCATGGACTTAGTAAGTTTTGTATCTAGCATCGACTAGAGACTTGACCAAAATGTACTTAGGAATTTGTTGTCCTGATCTGAGACAATGGACTGTGGGATTTCAAAGTGTACCCATACTCTCTCAAAGAAGAGCTTAACATTGACCTTTGTTGTGATACTCTTCTTGCAGGCTGCCATGATGGCCATCTTAGAGAATTTGTCGATGACCACAAAATGCAATCATTGTTGTGCTTAGCAGAAGGAAGGCTCGACATGTAATCCATGGAGACAGATTCCCAATGCTGGCTAGGAGTAGGTAGAGGAGTATACATGCCTTTATTCTTGATGGTTGGTTTGGCAATGGCATAGGTTGTGCAAGATCTAATGTACTTCCCAACATCCGATGAAGTTTCAGCCAATAAAAATACTTTTACAATATCACCACTATTTTCTCTACTTTGAAATTTCCAGTGACCTGACTATAGTGCGCCACCCAAATCATCTTGGCATGCTCACTTGAAGGAACACAAATGTGTCCTAGGTGGCATAACAATGCATCCTTAAGGTGAAAATTTGGAACTTGCTTCCCTTCCAGGAGTGTTTGGTATATGGTGCAAAATTCTAGATCGCTCTTGTAAAGATGAGGCCATCTCGATGTCTCGTTCCTACATGAGTCGAGCACATTGATCAATACCATGACTGGTGGTCGACCGAGGAAATCAGAAACATTATTGGTGATTCCCTTCTTATACTTAATGTTCAAATGGAATTGTTGCAAATAGGTGGACCATTTCTGATGGTGATCATTTTGCAACTTCCCTTGTGTCTATATGAACTATAGAGGTCGGTGGTATGTGTGGATGACTGTTTCCTTCCCCAGAATGTAATGATTCCATTGATGGTAGACCTGCATAATGGAATACATTTCTTTGTCGTATGTGGGGTACTTTTGGACTGTGTTTGAAAGTGTCTCACTATGATAAGCCATTGGATGACCATGCTGAGTAATAACCTCACCAATAGCATAGTTAGAGGCATCTATCTAAATATCAAATGGTTGGTTGAAATATGGCAACAAGAATATTCCAATTTAATTTGTCCTTGAATTAAATTGTGAATTAAAATTGAATTTAGTCTTAACAGTTACTTGGAAATAGTTAATTAATTTATTTTAAATTAATTAGTTGGAGAAATTCAAGTTAGAAGTCTTTCTGAAGTCATGCAAGAGTCATCCCTTAAATTAGGAGATAAGATTGAGTTATATTTGAGTTGTAATTAGTTACCAGTTTACTGAGTTAAGTCCAGTTAAATTAGTTCCAAACTGTTTGAGGAACTAATAGTGAGTTAACAATCAATTGATGCATGCATGCACTCAACTAGTGCTACTACAGTTAACTGAATATTCCCTCATCAGAAACTCATGCATGTCTATTCTGAGAAAGACCCAGTTGAGATTAAAGTCAAGAACAGTGTACTATCAGTTTCATGTGTTTTCTCATGGAAAAAACTCATGCATGAATTCAAGGTATCATCCTTGAAGGTTGCACAGTTTTGGAAATAGGAGCTTGGAGGGTAGAGAGGAAGGCTGGACATAAGCCAAGATTTCCTATGAGCATCTGTGAGGATTGTATTGAGAGCTGGCTAGTTGTGAGAGCTAAGCCTTTGTATAATTCATATGTATTTCCACCTGTATGATAATACAATAGTGTGGGGTTTTTAGCTGAGGCTTTCCCCAAAGTATTTTAATGTGTATTGTGCCATTGATTCTTCTTCTTCTGGTTATATTGTTCAGCTCGATCTTTAAGCTTCCATAAATTGATAGTAGAAGTAGGTTATAGTATTCTTCTTTGATTTATATTGCATTATCAGGTTAACCTACCATCATATTTTCTACAAGTTGCAGGTTTGATAGTGTGGGCACCGGTGAAGAACAGAGGTGATTCTTCATCTCGGTGAACGCTTGTTGCTAGGTTTACGACAATTTTTTTTCTTTTGCTCCACCCTTGGTGACTTTTCTTAAAGGCCAAGTGATATGAGAGAACCCCAACACGAACCTACGGTAGAAATTGGCAAGACCCAAAAAGATGCGGAGCTCTGTTAGAGTGGTTGGGGCCGACCAATCCCGAATGGCTTGTATCTTGGATGGGTCCATATGTACACCCTGCTCATCAATGATGTACCCCAGATATTGAACCTGGGTCAGGCTAAAGGTGAATTTCTCCAAGTTAGCACACAACTTCTGTTGGCGTAGGGTTTGAAGGACCTGCTGAATATGGTGGAGGTGCTCTTCCCAACTCTGGCTAAATATCAAGATGTCATCTAAATACACCACCACGAATTCATTGGTGAAGGGTCGCAAGATGTTTTCCATCAATCTCATAAAGGTTGGAGGGGTGTTCATCAATCTGAATGGCATGACGAACCATTCAAGAAGGACCTCCTTGAATTTGAAGGTAGTCTTCCACACATCAGAGGATTTGATAGGCACCTAGTGATAACCTGACTTCAAGTCAATCTTGCTGAAATATTTGGCCCCCTTGAACTGGTCCAAAAGGTCATCAATCTATGGGATTGGGTACCTATTCCAGATAGTGATCTTGTTTAGCTCTTGATAGTCAATACAGAGCCTCCAGGTGGCATCCTTCTTCTGTACCAATACAATCGGGCTCCCACAAGGTGATGAGCTTGGCCTGATGTACCCTTTCTGCAATAGTTCCTAAATCTGCCTCTTGATCTCATCATTCTCCATAATAGAGCATTGATAGATCAACTCATTGGGCAACGACGTGCTCGAGATCAGATTGATGGAGTGCTTCGCCTGATAGTGCAAAGGTACCCTTGTGGGTGAGGTGAAAATATCCCTGTACTCCTCCATGAACTTGTCCATCTGTTGTTGCTGTGCAGAATAGCCCTACTTGGAAGCCATGGCCACAACCTTCTTCTTGCCTTGGGGACGAATCATAAGAAAACAAACTTTCCTAGTCTGGGAAACCATCTTACTGCATTTCTTTGCAATGATAAAAGAGATGGCAGTAGGCGAGGCTACCTCCGATATCTTGTACAACTTATTAGCCAAAGTCATAATCACAAAGCGAGTTCTAGACTCATATACGACATGTCATTTCCACAAGTATGGTTGTCCTAACAATACATCACAAACTTCAAGAGGAGTAACATCACAAAATACCTCATATGTGAAGGGCTTGATGATGTAGGTAAGGTGAAACTACTGGCTAACACAAAGATATCGTCCTTGGTGAAGCCACCAGACAATGTACGACTGTGGATGTCCTATGGTATTTACGCCCAACCACTTGAATACCTCCATTGAAATGAGGTTCTTTTGGCTCCTGCTATTGACAATGAACTACAGTTGAGAACCCTTCACCCACATCTATGAGTGGAAGAGGCATTCCCCCTCATCTAGATCTTTAGGCTCAATCTTTTGGATCTTGGTGGTGGCCATGATGGCACTGGGCTTTGCATCAATGATTTTCCTCCCTTTGTCAATTCCCTTATCGGGTTCTAATTTAGAGTTGGAACCTGCGTCTGATTCAAAAGCCTTCAGCTCGACCACTAGTGACTTCTTGCCGCGACACTCACTTGTATTGTGAGTGGAGCTCTTATGAAACTCACATCATTTTCCCATGTCCTTCTTCATCTTCGAGGTGTCATTCTTTGTTGAAAACAACAACAAGAAATGCTAAAAATAGCACTGTTATAAATAACAGTTTGGGTATCAGTGCTGGATTGAGCAACAGGGAATGAAAAATGGAAGTGCTAAAAATAGCATTGCTATTTTTAGAAGTTCACGATGGATTCCTATTTTAGTCAGTCTCTGGAGTAAAAGTAGGAAGTAAAATTCAAATTTGAACTTAACAATTGTTTGAAAATAAATTAATTAATTCACCATGAGTTAATTAGTTGTGAAAAATCAAACATGAAGTCTATGTGAGGACATGCAACAATTTATCTATTAATTGAGGAATTTATCCATCAGGTAAAGAGATAAGGATGAGTTCTAATTTGAGTAGTAATTAGTTGGTTCAGTTAACTGAGTCAAGTCCAGTTATAATTGATTTAAACAATTTGTTTAAACTAAGTAAGTTCAGTTAGTTAATGCATGCTTGCATATAACTGCTGCACTTTAGATAACTGAAGATTATCTCATGAATAACTCATGCATGTCAGTTTAGACAGAGACCCAGTTGAGATCAGAGAAAGGACAGTGTACTATCAGTTAGATGAATATTTTTTCTATAAAGGAAGCTCATCCATGATGAGGATTTATCTCCTTCAGGACTGTGTAGTTGGATTAGAATTTAGTGAGTGTGTGAAGAGGCCAATTCACACAAGTAGCTGCATTGGACCCCAATCAAAATTGTGCAAAGAAATAGGAGGCTTGGAGGGAAGAACAAAGGTTGGATAGAGGCCTTTCACTGTTTATGAGCAGCAGAGGCATTACAGAGAGAGTAGGATAGCTTTTGAGCTCATTCTTTTTGTAATACTGGTTATATTTACACTTGTATGATAATACAGAGATGGGGTTTTAGGCTGGTGCTTTCCCCTGGATATTTCTTATATGTTATGTGTGATTGATTCCTTCTTATTAGTTATATGTGTTCAATTGATCTTGCTTAATTCGATTAAACTTCCACATAATTGCTTGTAGAAGTAGATCAAGTATTTTGGTTTAGTATATTGCATAATCTGTTGATCTACAATGGGAATTTCTACATTCTTTTTTTGCGGCTTTAGTGGGTTGTCTTGGGTAGCGTCGCCTTGGCTTAGTCCTTTGTTCTGTGGTTTGAGGGAACCTTTTCTTTGCTTTGGATTCGTAGATCCAAAGTCCCACTTCTTCTGTTTAAATTTCTGCTCAATCTTGACAACATATCGATATGCCATGCCAGGCGAGGAAATGTCCAGGAACTGCATATTGTCCTGGATGTACCTGTGTAGATAGCACGGTACTTGAACACCAAATACCACTCAGTGTCCTTGATACCTGTCTTCGTACGAAGGGTATGGGAAGTATTTGTGAACTCCGACACATCTTTGTCCCTTCCCTTCTATAGTGTGGTCCACTTTATGTATTTGTCTTCACAGCTCCTGACAGGGTAATATTGTTCCTTGATGGCATCTCAGAAAAATTTCCAAGTGGGTGCAGCTAAAAACAATGAGGGTTCACTCTCGTCCTTTTGTTCACAGTAGGTTTCCCACCAATCCTTGACGTGTGGGGCGGATTTAAGAAGTGAAAAAGTAATCTTTTCCCAATTGGAAAAGCCTTGAACTGAAAAATATAATAGATTTAACCATTTACCTACAGCGTTTGCATCTATTATGCCTTTGAATATGGGAATATCTAAGTTAACTTGTACCTTAAAAAGATTGGTGCCTCCAAAGTGGCTTCTGGATGAAGATGCATCACCTGTGGGTAGCCTTCAAAGGATTTGGGCAAAGTTATCCATCATCGCGTCCCTATATCGCTCGATGGATTCCTTGAGCAACATTTTGAAAGGATCTCCTGCCCCCTCATCTTTATTTTCTTCCACCATGGGAGGTCTTCGGGTTTTGCGAGGCTTGTCTTGCAATGGTTTAACCAAATCAAGCCCTAACTCCTTATACCCTAACCTCAATGGGGACATTCAAAGGAAAATAGAGAAAGAGAAGACCACTTTGATACCACTGATCCGAACTTAAACATGAATACAACAACTTACAGATATAATCATAAACACAAAGATTCAACATAAAAACACTTCATTTTGTTAATAGAAAAATATTGAACTATGCTTACAAACAAAATGGAAATAAGATAGCTTGGGCAATGGTAACTTATCTTTGAGAAGAGATGTGGTGGCTACATGCCTCTGAACTATGTTATAATGAAGCTTAAGGGCCTATTTATTATTGGAAAACATGAGAAAACCCTAAAAAACGAAAACCTTAACCCCAAGAGATTTAACAAGAGTTTATGGGCCCCATTGGGGTTAGTTGGGCAACCAACTTCTCGGGGTCGTAACTTGGTCATATTATCTCTGTTTGGTGTGTACTATACCTTGTTGGAAAGGTCTCTCTGAGTACTACAGGTTTCACCATAGGCCCATGCGTGTGGCTATGGCTAGGGGCCTGTCGCAGACCCCAAAAAAACATTGTTTAGGGGGTCAAAACTGCTTTAGAAGTTCAGGACCTGAAAAACTACTAAAAATAGTAAATGTTGAAATGGACAAGGAAACAAATGAAACTAACTAGGGGGTCTAGATTTTATAGGCAGGTGGCCACCAATATCCACCTGGATCAACTGAAACTGTTTCAATGAACTAGTGAATATAAAGACTCAGAGCTCAATGTTGTCACATGAACAAAGTCAATTTGGGAACCAAAGAAGATCCAAAGTATGTCAAACTTGGTACATGTTGTACTCCTAAAGAATGCCATGATTTTATTCATCTCTTCAAAAAACAACAAGATGTATTTGCGTGGATGTATGATGATCTAAATATTTATGATACATGCATTATTCAACATGTTATTCCTATCAAAGAAGGGGTGAAGTTGTTTCAACAAAAACTAAAAAAATTTCATTCGATGCTTGAACCCTTGATTCAAAAAGAATTAAGGAAATTACTGGATGCTTGGATCATTTTTGAAGTTCAACATTCTACATGGGTTACCAACCTGGTTCTCGTCAGAAAGAAGTTTGGTGAGATACACCTATGTGTCAAATTTCACAACCTCAACGGGGATTTAGATAAGGACAATTACCCTATGCCATATATGGAGCAAATACTAGATATGGTATCTAGGCTAGAAATGTTCTTGTTACTGATGGATTCTTAAGATATAATCAAGTACTTGTAGCAGAACCAAATAAATTAAAGAACACGTTTAGGATGAAGTGGGGGAGTTTTTCTTTTAAGCACATGCCATTTGGGATTGTTAATGTTATCACTACTTTTCGATTGGCCATGGAAATCACATTTCATGGATTAATTGGACAGAGTGTAGTTGTCTACTTTATGATGTAACAAGTTTTTCTAAGAAAATTAGAACATATTTGTCATCTTAAGAAAACTTTCAAGCAATTTCACTAGTATGGTGAATTCGAAAAAGAGAATCTTTGGTGTGTTCGAAGGTAACATCTCAGGACATATCATTGCGAAGAGTGGAATCAAAGTTGATCCATAAAAGTCCAAATCTATTGCTCAAATCTCTTTTCCCGTGAACAAGAAACAAATGTAATCTTTCTTGGGAAATATAATTTTCCTATGCAAGTTCATCCTCGATTACGCACATATTGTTAAACCATTATAGTAGATGATAAAGAAAGATTCTACATACAAATGGGATAAGAGGGAAAATTTTTCCTTTTCCTAGATCAAGCAAGCCATAGCTGATGCTCCAGCCTTATATAGTCTCGATATTGGTAAAAATTTCTTTTTATAGATTTTTTTTTTTTTTTTTTTTTTTTTTTTTTTTTTTATTTTAATTTTATTTATTTATTATTTATTTATTTTTATTTTTATTTTTATATTTATTTATTATATATATATATAATATATATATATATATATATATATATATATATATATATATATATATATATATATATATATATTATATATATATATATATATTATATATAGATATATTTTATTAGATATATATATATATATTATATAGATTATATATATATATATCTATATCTATATATATATAGAATATTATATTTTTTTGATGCACCTATTGTGGATGTATCAACACGAAAAGACAATCAAGGGAATGAATGGACTATATCTTTCACGAGTGATGGCTTAGAGGGATCATAACTGAATTATCCCCCAATTTATAACCAAGCATATGCATTCTACAAGGCATTCAAGCATTTTAGGCCTTACCTCTTGAAATCTCATACGATTATCTATGTGCCTCACCCAGTAGTTAGAACACTTTTTGTACAACAAGAATGTGGTGAAAGGAGAATGAACTAGATGATGTGCTTATAGGAATATGATCTTGATTTCAAACCAATTTACACCATCAAAGGCCATGGTCTCTGTCGACTTGGAGTTGAAATAGTGGATTCACTGGAAAAAGACCCTTCGGGATGGGAGCAGGAAATAGAGATTATAATGTTCAACAAGTTCCTCCCATAAGTGAAAACATGTCTTGGTATTCAAACATACGACAATATTTAGAGCATGGCACCTTTCCTTTGCATTTATCGAACAAACAAAAGAGGGAAGTCTACCTTAAAGCTTTATCTTACTAGCTCTTGCATGCTGTGCTTTTCCAAAAGCACCATAATGGTGTCTTTCTTAGATGCATAGAGCCTCCAAATTTAGAAAGGGTGTTTAAGGATTTGTACAATGGAACAATAGGAGGACACTTTGCAGGAAATACTACTACACATAAGTTGATGAGTGCTGGTTACTATTGACCCACATTATTTAAGGATGCTCATTCCTATGCCTGAAAGTTCCCAATGTGCCAAAGATGTGTTAGTTGTGATCATAAGCCAACTGCCACATTACCACTTGTAGTAGTTGAGTAACCTTTCCAACAAAGGGGATTAGATGTTATCAGTGAAATATTTCCTCATTCGTCAAAGCAACACTGATACATTTTAACCACAACTGATTATTTCACTCGGTGGACCAAAGCAGTTCTACTAAGACGAGTTAATGATCAAGAAGTCATCCCATTTCTCAAACATAAAATCATAACCAGGTTCAAAATTCCTACAACGTTTGTCTTTGATAATGCAACTTATTTTCCTTTGTTAAAGCTTTATGAGTTTTCATTATAATATGGTATTGTTTTGAAACATGCATCTAATTATTATCCACAAGGAAACAATTTCGTTGAGTCTAGAAACAAAAATCTAAACCAAATTACCAAGAAAACCATCTTCTTTGAACAAAAGAACTAGCATAATGCTTTAGTGAATGCATCATGGGCTAACCGTGTCACTCCCAAACCTTCTCTGAAAACTTGTCCAAACTTCCTTGTATATGGAAAAGAGGTCATCCTTCCAACAAAAATTTACCTTCCCGCCTTGCAACTTTCTCAAGAATCTCAAGGAAAACCATGTTTCCTTGTTCAGAGTCGGATATACACTCTTCTTAAGCTTGAGAAAGAAAGGCTCAAAGCGAAAGAAAATTTTGTCATACATCAAAAACGAATCAAGCATTGGTTTGATAAGAATTATAGAGGGAACAAAAACTTTAGCGTGGGTGACCTAGTACTGAAGTGGGACAAAGCCCACAAAGAGAAAGGAAAGCACACTAATTTTCAATATTTGTGGATTGGACTGTATACCATCACTAAGAACTTGGAAACAATTATTAAATCTTTAAATCTTTAGATGGGAGCACTGATCCTCTTCCTGTCAATGGTCGAGATCTTAAGCACTACTTTCAGTAACAGCCTTGGGCTACGTTCCTTCTTGTGCACAATTTTCTTTCCTTGTTTCATGTTGTTTGTTTCCATCATGTATCACTATTTTCCTTTATTCTGGCTAGTGTACATAAATGAGACCATGTGTGAGAGCGTATGTATGGCTCAAAAATGCTATGTGGCGAGATGGACATGGATTGTGATAATTTCGATGCTTGGCTATCTGTTAGTTCTCCTTCTTTTTTGGGAAAATTCCTTAATTCAAGTAATGTTTAGATGGAAAATATGATGCATTCAAGAGGAAAACCTTGGAGTGGAACCACAATACTCACTAGCATCCTGATTCCTTATCTTGGTATTGAATCTACTTGGTGTTATACATGCTAATCCAAACAAATAGAGAAGGGAAAGGGGAAATACCAATAACGAGCAATCCAATATTAGAGGTATATACTACCTTTTTTGAAGGAAAAACATCTTTTGCTCTCAACAAGTCGTGATCCCTCTTCCACCCTTGTGAAAAGAATAAGTGCCTAAGCACAATTCTATAAGTAAAATAAATGAATGGTGAAATAAGATAAATACTTTTTACACAGGGAGGTGAAGCAAGTAACTTCACCAAGGTGCTGACTAGGCTCGATGGAAGTGAAGAAATGCTTGTGTTCCTGTAGCGACTATGCCAAGGTACTACCTAGGCTTGATGGCGGCAAGGAAACACGATAGATGAAAACTAAGACTTTGATTAACTTTAACTCGCAATTACATACTAACTTGATCTTATATCGAAACAATTGTGAAATGGCAAAATTTGTGGTGTGTTAAACCAAGGAAGGAAATAGGGTACTACATCTATAACCGGGTTAAATGGGAAAGCCTAAGTAATATCCTTGATGAATCAATAATTCCCGAAGTGATAACTCTTTACTGAAACCTACTCCCCAATAGAGAAGCTAAAGTTCACCCAGTGTGTCGCAAAGTGTTGTCGCTGCTACAACACCCTCCAGAATTTTGCTATACTCTAATTTTGGAGCCTAACTCTTATCATGTGAAATGTTACTTTTGGTAGTCTAGTGTCATTTTATGTTTCTACACATGTTACAAGAGTCCACGTTCCTTCCTAAGTGTCTTTGGATCATCAAGAAGACCTTTAGTGCACTTTAAAGTCAAAATACACTTTCTAGTCACAAAAATGACACTTTTGGTCACAATTGAACATACTTTGTCGGTTACACTTGGAGGTTGTTTGTGAACTAGATTTTTTTATGTATAATTCTTAGCCTTGGGTCTGACCTAAGTTTTACTGATGAGTCGAGACATGTCATGTTTGATTTTTATCATAACTCAGTGTGTTTTTCAAGGTTTCAACATCCCCAAACTTAGACATTTTATGAATTTGTAAATGCTCCCCTCTAGGCCAAGCAAAGCACACTGTGCATTCCTAAGGCCTAGTGGAGACGCTCCTTATTGGTTGAAACCATTTCATGTGCCAAGCATAACCCTTCCTTCCTATCCAATGCAAAACAAACTCCCAGTCATCATATCCTCTCGCTTGTTTCTTATTTCTACGCCCTGCAAGAGTCAAGGCTCCAATCTCTCAGTTGAGTACACTATGCATTCTCAGTGGGAAATGAACCCTTCCCTTGTGCCTTGTTTATGTGCCCTGCACCCTCCTTGTCATGCTGACTCTCCATTCACAATGAAAAACACATCCTTAGTTAATAGTCATGTTTTCTTGTCCCTTGAAGTTGCGCCCTGCGCCCATCATGCCTTCTTCTCCTCCACAACAACACACAATGTACTCTTAACGATCAATGAAGCATGTCCCTGCCTCTTGTAAGTGAGCCCTGTGCCCAAAAATATTATATCTCCCCTTGGTACACTGTTGATCCACAGATAAAAGATTTTCATGAGCATGATATAATATGATGTTTTTGGGCTAATGTTTGCTTTCCATGAGTGATCTACATCTGCAGGTGTTCAATGAAGCATGTAAAATAGTTGTGAGGGGATTTGACAAAAAATGTTTCCCAAGGAAGCATCCTAAAGACAAAGGCACCATGTTGCAACAATTGAAAGAAAAATGGATCCCAATGATCAAAGTGATTCATGAAGACTCCAAGATATCTCAAGACCCTTTGAAGGGTAGATGAAAACAACAATGCAATATTTGTTATGTGTATTGGAGACATAATGGCAGTGTCGTCCCTTCTCAAACAATGTTTGGTCCCTATAATACTAGTGTATTCCCCTTATTGTTATTGTTAATGTAGCCCCTATTATTATTGTTGTGCCCATATATTCCCCATGTTGTTATTGTTGTTCCCCATAGAATCCCATTATTGTTATTGTTGTGCCCTTACATTATTATTGTTATGTAGGCTATGATTATATTGTGACCCCTTAGACTCCTATATATACCGATGAGGTCTTATCATTTGTATCATACAAGAATTATTCATTTATGTAATGTAAAGGAGGCTTACCCCTTTAATTTTTAAGTCATTCTCTATCTTTTCTTCTATTTTGTGAGCTGGTTGCATAAAATTTGGGATCAAAGCCTTAGATTCTAGGGTTTCCCTTCTTCAAACAAGACATATTGGAAATTTCGCTATAACTTTTTTATGTGAGGATTCAAAAGCTGAAATTTTGACCACGTGAATATGAAATCTTTTTGAAATTCATGTACAAATTTTAGATATTGGTTCGCTATATGTTCATATATCTTATACGAGGAAGTTAGGGTTGTTGCAGGCTCCAGAATTCAATCTCAAACAGGCGAACTAGGGAAAATTGTCATAACTTTCTCTTTGAGCATCAAATTTGAATTTTGTAAAAAAAGGTTGAAAGTGAATGTAATTTTATTTTAATTGTATCATTTTGAGGGCCGAAGTTTGAAACAATGACATGTGGCACTTTGTGCAATTTGGCTCTATTGAATAAGTTGATAATCAGGTCACCGTGGGAGATTGGGAATAATTATTTCTTGAAGAATCCAATCTCAGTATGACTTATGGGGTTAGAAAAAAGACTCAAAGGGATACTACAAGACGAAATTTCATACCTTGGAGGTAAAAAATTACAAATATACAACAATTGTAATATCAAGCTCCTAAAAATCAAGAAAAAAAGTGTATTTTTTAATTTTGCATAACTTTTGTTTCAAAAATCAGTTTGAAGTGATTCAAAGGGAATATTTAAGAAATATATACCAGTATTTGGTTCTAAAATTCCTCCCAAACAAAATAATTCTACATCCAATAAGGCCCCAGAAAACTTTACTATGACACGTGAAAAGGAATAATTGCAACATGATATATCAAATTTACGAGACCAAGTGCAACAAATTTCACTTTCACAAAGAGCAAACAAAGATGAAATGGATGGCTTAAAAGGGTACATGGATGGTATAAAAGGAAACATGGAGGTTCTTAAAGTAGATATGGATGCGATGAATGTCAAGTTGGAAGGCTTGACAAAGTTGTTGTAAGAAAGGCTTCACGTTGGTGACAAAATAATCCATGAAA
The DNA here is from genome assembly GCA_000404065.3 of Pinus taeda. NCBI lineage: Eukaryota > Viridiplantae > Streptophyta > Pinopsida > Pinales > Pinaceae > Pinus > Pinus taeda. Next base: position 331,491 of record APFE030350991.1, read on the forward strand.
ATCATGATGAGGAAAAAAGGAATATGAATTATGATTTTAGACACTCCAATGCGGGGTGATGACGGTGCTAGACCTACCAACATGTAAGGGGATCTCCCTGTAAGAAGTCCCAATTAGACCTCAAACCTTTTGGTGTAGGAGTCCCAGCAGAGGGGCGTACGATAATGCCTTGATCGCAATTTCGCACAGAGGCAAGTAAGATAACTCTGTTGGTAGCAAGGGTGTGACAACTATAGTAATTCAAGGAAGGTGCATGATAGGTTCTAAAACACTGAGGGTGAAGTGAGTGCGCCCCTTGGAACTGTGATAGCATGACGTTAAGAAGGGAACACACGAGCAAAGATGCATCACAGCATGGAAGGCAAGCTAGCTAGCAATCCAAAGTGATGATTAAACCAACAACACATTTAAGAAAGATTCATGCATACAAAAACATAAATGTCCATACATGCATGCGTGAGCAAACAAATACATATATTATTTAGAGTAAACCAAATAACATAGAATACAATACAACATATGCATGAAACGTGATGGATCTATTATATTAAGAAGTGTAAGTTCCAATCATACAATACATCCATGTCTAACCACTAGTTCTAATAGCGGAATGTTACAGCCACAACTGCCTGCTCCTCCAAAGAGATATACTAGCTCTATGTAGTGGAGAAGCCAAGGCTCATTAAAATATTGTCCAAGCTCTCTCCAAGATAGTCTTATTGGAAGATTCGTTGACCAAAATCCTTTACAATGAGTTATGAGGTTCTATTTATAGCAAAGGGTGGGGTGACTCTTGACATTCCCCTTTGTGACAGTTCATCTACTCTCATGACTCTTCATTTACTCTATGACAGTTACGTCCAACTATCAACACTTGAACTTCCACTTGACAAGACATTACATTACAATGCACATGTGCCCATGTGAGACAAAATGGCTTGAGCAAGCCATTCAAGACATCACTGACACTCGGTCCATTGTGGTGAAACCAACTATTTGACAAGCTTGTGATGGTGAAGGTGGTGAGATGATGCCAAGCTTTGTCGTCCATGATGATGTGCATGCGCTCCAAGGCGACATATTGTTGAAGCGAACTCTTGCCTCCATTGCATTCGGGTGCATTGGTATGGCTCCTCCATCCAAATCCTCTGCTAGCATGTGCATGGTTTTCTTTGGTGCGGCCGAACTAGAAACACACTGATGCATAGTGTCCGTGTTGATCTTCCAGTGTGTGCTGGTGGTCATGCGCATCAACTATCAACTGCATGTTCGGCTCTAGTCAGACTTGTTTCTTGTCTTTGCCTTAGTGAATGTGCTGAATGGGTGGGATCGCATGAGTGTGCACAATGACACGCATGCTGCTAAATTCCCTTGCATGCGATCAACAACACTGCTCACCATGTCTACTCTGTGCTAGTTGATGGGATAGACCTATAACTTGTACGAGCGCAGTTTCATCCGTGAGTGCATGTTGCGCCCCTTGCTGTACTTATTCCTACTGCAACTCATTCTCTCATCTATGTAGCTCCTATTCTTCCTTGAGTTACTGTTTCATCACATGCAACTCCTTATCTGTTCTATTCTCTACCTCCGTGCAATCTTCATGTCGCTTTGTCACCTCATAGCCTTAGTCTCCAAAGTTTCTTTCATCACAAGTGGATCTACTTGAGTTTGCAACTTTGTTCCGCCTCTGTGTTGTCAACAACCTTCCTCTTGTGTTCGTTGCATCTGATATGCTGCATTTAGCTGTTGTTCATGGTGCTTCTTGTTGTGATGATGCTACCATCATATCTTGATGTCCTTGTTTGTGAACAAATTGATGTCTCCGTGGGCAGGCAATTTCATAGTCACTTGATTGACTACATCCCCAAGTGTGCTCTGAACGATGTCTTCGACTCTGCTCTCCTGGAAAGTATTGTACCTATACTTCTAAGAGGAAGATGAACACCTACAATACCTGGACACATGGCAACAATCATGGCAAAAAATCTGTTAGTTGAAAACCAAAATGAACTTGAGAACTAACTTGCAACATACCTTTGTGACTGATCATGAAGGTTGCACAATTTCCGCCGAGAGGTCAGGAGACCAACTTCCAAAACTGTGCAAGGCATAGTTTGGGATGTTGGGAGGCTGACTGACTGCTAGAAATGTGCAATGCATAGTCAAACCTCGCCTACTGAGGACTGAAACTGCACAATGCACAATTTCAGTCAACAGTGATATGCAACCAACAAACTTCATTGCATAGTTTCTAGGGCCAACGGGACACTTCCTCCAAGAATTGTGCAATGCAAGCCTGGGGGTTAGTTCCTGGCTAGGATTGCACAATTTCTGGAGGGAAGGTAGAGTTTTCACTTCCAAAAATGTGCAGTGCTAGCCGGGCAAGGCACGGTTCGGGCCAAGGCAGCCTAGTCCGACCGACGAGCGACTGAAAACATGAGAAGTCTGAAAGCATGGTGAGATGAGTGCAAACAAGAGTGAATTCCCATTCATGCAAACATCAAGTGTAGGATTCAGAAAATAGGAAAGCATGCATGTGTGTGAAGTGAGTCGCCATAACGACAATCGTCCGTGTAAAACAGTGTCATGCATGCAACAATAATGAGATGTTAACGAAATTGAAACAGTGCTATTACAAGCTAGTATGTATAAAAAAGACAACAAACACTCATTGAAATTAAGCAGACAACATTCATACGAAGCGAAACAAAAAAATCGACAAACACATAGTGCAATTCATGAATAGCAGGCTTACCCCAAGATAGCTGAGATGAATGTGTCGATGACTCCTAGATGCAATGTGGGATGCCAGAGTTGCAAGGTTGATGTGAGGAATGAGATCTGTAGCATTGGTTGATGAGTTTTGATAAAATCGAGGTTGCGACAAGAATGCCACAAATATAGGGAAAGCGACCTTGGTGGGAGGTTTCTGAAATGATCAGTGCATTTAACCTCCAATTGCTAAAACTAGATCCTTGAAGCAAGGGATGCCTTTGCATGCTACCTTGGGAGGAGAAGCCCATGCATGCAAATCAGTTTTGCTCAGTCCTGAAGGGAACTGGTCAACTCAACCGCACATGCAATAGTCTACTTTGTTGGGAGGAAAATATGTGCATTGCTGGGAGGGAGCTGGGCTGGATGCCTAGAGGGATTGTGCAATTTCTGGGCTGAGTAGCTAAGTGCAGCCTAGAATTGCACAATTCCTGGGCTGAGAAGTCCTTCTTAGAGGAATTGTGCAATTTTTCCAGTGAATAGTGACAAGAAGATTTGCGCAATTCTGGAGCCCAACAGGCTGCCAGACATAATTGCGCAATTTTTGGAGGGAAGGCTGGTTCCCCTCCAGAATTGTGTAATTTATTGAGGGAGCTGCTCAACATGTAGTTGGAAAACATCTAGTGACGCAACACGTGAGGGGGATGCAACAAGCTTTGATGGACATGCTATCATTTTGCAAGAAATCATTAAAGCTTGTGTATGAAGCGAGTCAAGACATGCTGCTGTGAAAGGTTGGTAAGGAGGGTCCAAAACGAAGCTAAGGAAAAATTATGGAGGGTGGTTGTAGCCGCTTCAACATGGGGTTTAAGAACCACCACATTCAAAATATAGATATGAGGAAGTTTGATGACAATGATCCAGTAACATGGATACTACATATGAGCAATATTTTGATCTACATGATGTGCAACCCTAACAAAAGGTGTGTATTGTATCATTATATTTAGAACCCAATCAATTTGTATAGTATAGATGGATTCTTTCTCGTAAACCAATTATCCCCTGATCAATTTTTATGGAGGAAATGATAGCACATTATGAAGATACAAAGAGAAACACCTTCTTTAGCTAATTGATAAATCTCAAACAAAAGGGTTCAATGGAGGAGCACATTGAAGAATTTAATATTAGGGTAACTGATATTACAGAGGAGAATATGATTGATTCCTTCACATAAACTTTAAAAGATAACATCCAACATGAGGTTAACCTTTGGGAACCTTATTGGAGAAGGCATTCAGGGTGCAATAAAATTTCAAAGCCAAATTATGGAAACAAGGAAGTCTACCACTCGTAGCTATAAATATGGAAGTGTTGTTGCTCATAGTCTTCCATAACCTACAAGGTTGATACCACAACAATTGGAGGAAAAAAGAGAAAAAGGGATTTGTTACAATTGTGATAGAAAATACATTAAAGGTCATAAGTGTGTTGAGAAGAAATTATTCTACACATATTGTGAAGAGGAGGAGGAAAAGGAATAAGAAACAACAAAAGAGGAGTATATACACTAGGAACCAACCCCAGAGAAAGAAGATATGAATCCGACCATATCTTGTAATGCATTCGTAGGAATTACTACTCGTCAAACTCTCAAGATAAAAGGATATATCAAGAAGAAAAAGGTAATAGTTCTGATTTATTTGGGTAGTAGCCATAATTTTATTCATTGTAAGATAGCCAAGGAATTGAATTTATTCCTATATCCAACACTAGAGTTTCAAGTGATGGCTGCAAATGTAAGAACTATAAATTTCTTTGGAAAGTGCCATAATATAAAGTTAACCTGGGGGAATATTTATTGAATATTCTAATGCTTTCCATTCATTGGGTGGTGCTGATGTTGAACTAGGAGTCTAATGATTACAATCTCTCAGGATGATAGCTTATAATTTTAAAGAAATTTTCTTGAATTTTTTTGGTAAGGAAAGGAAGTTGAATTAAGGGGTATCACATGGAAACTAGGAAAGATAATCAACTCTAATGGCATGGAAAAATTCTAAAGAAAGAAAAATGGGGATTAATTGTACAATTATGCTCACAAGAGGTTCAAACATCAAATTCATCTATTTCTCCAGATCTCCAAAAAGTCTTGGACAATCATTCCAAGATATTTTGAGACTCCCAAAGGAATCCCACCTATTCGTGATCAAGATCATGCTATTCATTTGATTCCAGGAAAAGTTCCTCCAAACATCAGACCTTACAGATATCCCTATGCCCAAAAGAGTGAAATTGAACGTATGGTGGTCGAAATGCTAGAGGTTGGTATTATTCAACCTAGTTAAAGTTCTTTCTCTGCTCCAATAGTATTGGTACACAATAACGATGGATAATGGCATATGTGTCCAGATTATAGGGACCTCAACAAGCTCACTATTAAAGATAAATTTCCCATTCCTATCATTGATGAATTGTTGGATGAATTACATGGAGAAATTTACTTCACCAAGTTGGATCTTTGTTTAGGATATCATCAAATTAGAATGAAGACAGAAGAAATTCGAAAACAACATTCAAAACTCATGAGGGTCATTATTAATTTTTGGTCATGCCTTTTGTCCTTACTAATGCACCTTCCACATTTCAAGGTTTGATGAATTCCATTTTCAAACCCACCCTTAGAAAATTTGTGTTAGTATTTTTTGATGATACAATAATCTACAAAAAGTCTTGGAAGGATCATGTTCAACATGTTGACAGGGTGCTAAAACTAATGGAGGAGAAATAACTATATGAAAAAACCTCCAAATGTTTCTTTGGAGTACAAGAGGTGGAATATTTGGGTCATATTGTATCTCATGAGGGTGTTAAGGTAGACCCTAAAAAAATTAAAGCCATCAAGGAATGGAAAATCCCCACAACAATAAAGCATCTTTGAGGATTTCTCAGGTTGACAGGGTATTATCGCAAGTTTGTTAAGAATTATGGAAGAATAGTAACACCTCTAACCACATTATTGAATAAAGATGCATTTTCTTGGACTCTAGAAGCAACTAAGGCCTTTGAACATCTTAAAGAAGTAATGTGCCAAAAACCAGTCTTAGCTATGCCAGACTTCACAAAAACCTTTATTGTGGAATGTGATGCCTCAGGAAATGTAATTGGAGATGTTTTAATGCAAGAAGGAAGCCCATTGCTTTTGAAAGTCGTCCAATCAAAGGAAATTATTTACAAAAACCTATTTATGAGAAGGAAATGTTGGAAATACTACATGGACTAAACCAATGGTGACCTTATCTAATGGGAATACACTTCAAGGTAAAAGGAAATCATGATATTCTTAAATACTTTTTGGAACAAATCTTATCTTCAGAAGAACAACAAAAATGGGTCACAAAGATGTTGGGTTATGACTTTGAAATCATCTACAAAAAAGGGAAGCAAAATGTTGTTGCAGATGCACTCTCAAGAGAGGACGAGTATGTGGCAGCATTGCTTTGTGCCATTTTGATTATCCAACATGATTAGATAACCAAAGAAACGGATGAATGGAAGAATGACAAAGAGGTGTGGACACTCATTCAAAATTTGCAACAATATCCTAGTACATCTGATACATTTAGTTGGAAAAATGATCCATTATGGTACAAAGATCACTTATATCTTCGTAAGAATTCCCAACCCAAGAAAAATATTATTTTGGAATTGCACACCTCCCCTTTAGGAGGGAAATCAGTATTTTTAAAAACTTACTACAAGATCCAGAATGAATTTTTTTGGGATGGCCTTAAATATGATATTTATAATGTTTGGTTTGCCAACAAAATAAAGTTGAGACAATTAAGAACTCAAGTCTGTTACAACTTTTAGCCATTCCAAGTCAGCGTTGGCAGGAGGTCTTAATGGATTTTATCGTAAATTTACCCAAGTATGAAGGAAAGAGTGTCATCATGGTGGTAGTTGATAGACTTACCAAGTAGGCACACTTTTGCGCATTATCTCATCCTTTCAAAGTTAGTACAATTGATACTGCATTGATGGAAACAATTCAAAAGCTACATGGAAACCCAAAGATTATTGTAAGTGATAGATCTCCCATTTTCACTTGAAATTTTGGACGGAATTATTTTCTTGTCTTGGTACTCAATTAGATCATAACTCATCTTATCATCCTCAATTTGACGGGTCAAGTGGGTACTTCTAGCCGAATGGTGGTATAACACTTCCTTCCATATTGCAACAAAAATGACTCCATTTATGGAACTTTATGGATATCATCCACCATCCATCACAACATATTTAAGAGAAAATTATAAGGTTCAAGTAGTGGAAGATCACATTGAGCATCAAGAACAAGTTCCCCAATTCTTAAATCATAACCTCACTTTGGTGCAAAATCGAATGAAACAACAGGCATATCATCATCGTAGTGAAATAAGTTTTGATGTAGGTGATTGGGTATTTTTACAACTACAACCATACAAAAAAATTTCCGTCAAGCAAGCTAAGAAGGATAATAAATTATCACCCAAGTACTATGGTCCTTACACGGTGTTGCAAAAAATTGGTACTATTGCATACAAATTGGAATTGTATGCATCTTCCTGAGTACACCCATTTTCCATGTTTCATGGTTAAAGAAGGTTATTGGTGACAAGATCCCAGTTCAAACTTTGTTTCTAGAACTTGATGAAGAAGGAAAATCATATTTGATCTTGAAGCAGTCATGGAAACAAGAACCCAACAACTATGGAATCAATAAATTTAGAGTATCTCATTAAGTGGAAGAACGTACCTACTTCCACATGGGAGAGTGATACTTTTATATAGAATCATCCAAAACTACTCAAACGTTGAGGACACCACTTTTTTGAAGGAGAGGGGCATGTTAGGTTCCTATAATACTAGTGCATTCCCCTTATTGTTATTGTTAGTGTAGCCCCCTAACGGTTATTGTTGTGCCTCATACAATCCCACTATTGTTATTTTTGTGACCTTACATTATTATTGTTATGTAGGCTATGATTATATTGTGACCCCTTAGACTCCTATATATACCAAGGAGGTCATATCATGTGTATCATACAAGAACTGTTTATTTATGTAATTTAAAGGAGGTTTCCCCCTTGAAGAGGTTATTTTTTAAGTTGTTGATTTACATTTTCTTCTATTTTTTGAGTTGGTTTCATAATAAAGAACTCTATGTACAAGTCACCATGGGTCCAAGTCATCAATGTCTACAACTTGTTGTGTTGTCGTCACATGATGATGTAATTTTGGAAAATATTATGAATGCAAATATGTGGAAGTCCAAGAGTCACATATGGGAAAATGTGTCACATGGAGAAGTCCAAAAGTCATATAGAAGTCGAAAAGTCACGTAGAATTCCAAAGGTCATGTTGACAGTGCTGGACCTACCAAAATTCAAGGGATCTCCCCAATATGAAGTCCCAACTAGACCTCACATAGTTTGGAGTAAGAGTCCCAACAGTGGGTGGTAATGTTATGCCTTGACTATGAAAAAGTGTAGAGTGAAGTATGGTAATTTTGGGTGAGAGAAAGTGTGTGACCTTGTAGAAATTCAAGTGCGATGCATGAATGTTCCAACACATGAAGGGAAAAGGGAGTGTGTCCCTTGGAAGCCTGTAACAATACATAGCTTGAAAGGAACACACAAGCGTAATGACATCACAACCCAAGATGTGGAATAGTCCACAAGTTAAAGTGATGAATTAATACAACACACATTAAAAAAGATTCATAAAACTACAACCAAGATACTTCATAAGCATAAGCGTAAGTTAAATAACATACATTGCAAATACAACATTAATAGTCCTACTATATTCACAACATATGCATGAAAGAGTGTTGGCTCTGATTTTATTATTATAAGTGAAAGTTCCATTCATACATACACTCCTCCAAATAAGTATACTTGCTCTATGCTACAAAGAAGCCAATGCTCTTCACAATACTCCCAATCTCCTTCTAAGCCTAAGCCTAGCCAAAAGCTTGGCTCTAAAAATCCCCTTACATGAGTTATGAGGTTCTATTTATAACAAGAGGGGGTGACTCATCAACTCCCCTTTGTGACCTTTGGACTACCCTCACGACTCTTCAACTTCTTTACAAAATGACTCATTACATTACATCATGACTCTTCATATCCCAATATTGACAGTTGGAATTTCACTTACAACATAGTTACAAATAATATTACATTTTACACTTGTACCCATATAAGACAAAATAGGGTAGAGAAAACATGACAACCTAACAAGACACAACAATATGATGCATGAGTTTGGGAGAACTCTAGCTCAACAACCTTCACTTGCTGCTTCTTAGTCACATATTAGTGCCAAGCTTGGTACTATGTGATGATTTCCCCAAACTGCGTGATGGTGTCTGGCTGGAAGAAGACTCTAGCCTCCATCGCATCAAGGTACAATGTATTTGAACTAGTTTCAAGTATGTTCTGAAGCATGAGAAACATTGTTCTGACTCTGACAAGAACACCGATGCAATTTTGCATGTTTTGTTTGTTCAACTCCAAATCTTCCTTGGTGGAAATTTGTCTCGACTACTCAAGTATTATTCAATCTGCTGTTGAACTTGGTTCCTTGGTTTGGATTTTGTGAGTGAAATGACTGATGGGATCTAGTTTGTTTTCACCAAGACATCTAAACTATTGAACAAATGTACATATGAGGCCTGAATGCTACCAATAAATGAGGTGAGCTTCTTGTTGTTCTAAATCAACATCCGAACTCTCACTTTCTCTAGCTCTGCCTATGGATTCATTTTCTTCACTAAGTCAAGTGGATCTCCTTTATATCGCATTTCTAACTCTTGCACATAAGTAATGGAAGATTATATATTCTTGAGAGTTTTAACAAAATATTTGCTCTGCTACTATGGACCATGCAAACCGTAAAATGCTTTATGTATGGTCACAAACCCCTCATAAGATTTTGCATGGTTTCTGCAAGTGTTGATACTTTAGTAAGTATCACTGCTCTCATCTACTCCAATTAAACTTGTGCAAAAACTACACTCTGTGTTGCTGTGCATAGCTGTTTTGCCTCTTGCCTGGCAGCGTGGAAGTTTTGTGCCAATTTCTCATTCTCGGCTGTCAAATACTGAATGTTTGATCTTGTTGCAACTGCAAAGGCCAAGTTGGCTTTGGAAATGGCATTTGGATGCTTCCTAGTGTTTTCCACTATCACCCTTTCTCTATAGAATGCAGGTGATGCATGATCATCTGGAAAATGATTTCTTCATGCTTGTACAATCCTCTTTTGGAACTCATCAAACGATAAATTATACACATCCACTATTGGATCATCATCAAGGAGAACAACATCCCTTTCTTCGCTTGGTGTTGGATCTATTGCTAGAGGTGGTGGAGACTGAATGGTAACCTGCGGTGTGCTCGACATCAGATCAACATATTCATTCTACAACTCCTTTTCCATCTCCACGTATGTTACTTTAATCAAGTGCTCAATCTAATGAGCAAGCTCCCGATCCTACATCTGTTCACCTCCCCCCTTATCTACTGGCTGGTTCTATTCCAACTCTTCAACCTATATCAATGTTGTTTCTTATGTAATTTATCCTTGCCTTTATTCTTCTTCCTACTTATGATTATCTTCTTTTTCTCTCCTCCTCAACTCATGTTCTTCCTTCAACTTCTATTCTTCCTCCTACATCTTCAGTTATGCTTCCTATAACCTCTTCTTCTCTCTCTTCCTCGGCTCTTCTCTTTGTATCCTCCTTTTCCTCTTTTCTTCTGCTGCTAAATATACTTTCATGAGAATAGGGTTTGCTTTCATCTTGCCACTTTGTTCTCCCTCTAGATTATTTGCAATTTTCCTCTTTCCATTGTTTTTCATATGATTGTTGCCTTCTACTGTTATTTCTTTTGGAATTTCTACCATCTATGGAGAAACCTGTGAATTCTCTACTAAACTTATCAACTCATAGAGTCTGGTGGAATTGTAGCAATTCCTCCATGAATCCTCCGCTGGCCAATGGAATGCTCCACAATTTCCATGGAAAGTAAATTCTCACACAATGGTCTTTATAAATACCATGGGGATCATACATATTAAAGTCTCGAGTATCGAATGCAAACGTGATTATTTCCTTTCCCTCGGTATCCATGAATTTCAAGTTCTTTATCTCATATAATCCAATTTGCGAAGGAAGAGTGGTCCATGGTGCTTTCTTCTTCCTGTGCAAAGGTACTGACAACCCTACGGCGAGTTTATATGATACTTCTTGCATGAACAACTTATCGGTGGCATCCCTAGGTAAAACATGAAGATGATTCTCTTCGCCGAAAACCTTAAGAAAGGCGCCCCCCATTAAGGCACACCAATCTGCGATGTTTTCTATCGCCTCCATTTCTCCCTGTGACATGCAAGGTGGATCTTCTTCAAAGATAATCTTGTAAAGTGAGATGATGAAGTGGTTAGTTATCTGTGCCATTATTCTCGTGGTGTCCATGTCAAGTTCATGTTAGGGAAATGTCACTGTGCATAGATTGCATCTAGTAAATATGAAAACATATAGAACCTTGCTTTCTCACCATCGACAGGACTTTAAGCTTGTGCTACATGGGCCCTCCACTGTTGAGCCAACATATCTGACTAGTTGAACGACTTCCCCTCATTAAAAACCTAGTTCAATAATACTTCCCACCCTTCAGAAAAGGTCTTTGTGATCTACTGACAATGGATCTTGCAAGCTAAGATAACCAAGAGCTGGTAGGCCTTCCTAAAGGAACTTGTATTGTATACATGGGTGAGTGTCTGTCGGCAATTTGACGACAATTTGACCCAACCTTTGACAATGTCTCTTGTGTTCCCATAACTATGCGTGGCATACAAAAATGAGTGCATGAGCTTCACTGGCTCGGGAAAGTGATACATGCACTGATAATATTTTGCTTGATAGGTAGCAAGATTATGTTTTTTGTAACTACTTAATGTCATGGTCTTCTCATCAATGTGCGAGATAATCCAAATGATGACATCTACACATGGGAAGGTTGGATATCTCCATGCAACCTTGTGTTGTCTTGACTACTAGATACTGAGATAAAGTTGCCAATCCTCTAGATCTTCCTCAAGGGTCTTTGCTAAAAGAGCTTCATTAACATGTTTCCATGTTAGTGTTGACCCTTTTTCTATAAATAACTGAGTGTCTACATACACTACTAAGTCTACTGGTGTTTGCTAAATTGCTTCCCCGGTATTGCTTTCATTGGTTTCTTTTGAAGCATCTCTCTTTGGTGCCATGGTAACAATTACTGCTTGAGAAAAGTGTTGCACAAGTGTGGTACCTATGGGGCAAACAGGACACTCATGGAAAGCATGGAAACTAAACATAAGATTCAACAAATATAACTTCAAAGCATGATCAAGCAGTAAATTGATCATCTGATGGGAGGGATTGCACAATTTTCATTGGAAGGAGGGGCTAATTGCCTGTGGGAACTGCGCACTGCATAGTCCCAACAACTAAGGATGAAATTTGAGGCCTGGGGCTACACAATGCATAGTCCTAGCTTGCATAGAGAATGGGAGAGACTGCACATTGCGTAGTCTCAGTGGCCAAGGTGACATGATGATCCCTGGAACTTCACAGTGCGCAGTTGGATTGAACATGTACTACACACTGCACAGTTCTAGAGGCCAAAATTATGGCTTGAGCCTTAGGATTGTGTAGTGCGCAGTTGGGCAAGGAAATATCTGGCCAAAGAAAGTGCAAATATTCCCGATGGAAGTGTGAAAAACAAGAAGAAGTGAGTGATAATGTGATATTAAGTGAAAAATTGATTAATTATGAGTAAATCAATGTAGATAAAGTGCAATAACTAATCAAATAGAAGGAAAATTAAGTATGTGAGGAGAGTCGTCGCAATGATGACGATTGGTGCAAAAATAGGAAAACCAATGCAACACTTGTGAAAGGAAAGTGAGAACTTAAGACAACACTTCTACAAGTTAAAAAAAGTTGAACCACCAACAACTATGAAGAGAAATAAGTAAAACAACACTCACACAATTGAAATGACAAAAAGTGGCAAAAGACGACAAAAGCAAAGCTCACTCGGAAAAGAGACAACGACCACACTAAAGGTTCCTTGATCTCCTCAGGAATGCTAGAGCTCCAATATATAATATGAAAATGAGCTCTAGAGGCATCAATTAAATATATTTTAGCTAATTAGGGTTTATGACGCACATGCCTAAAATCAAGGAAAAATTAACACTTGGCAGAAGTTTCTAAAAATAACCAAAGTGCCTCCTTCAGGATACTAAAAATGGATTCCTATTTTTTAAGGATGAATTTATACATTTTTTTTTTGGGGAAACTTGCCATGCACAATGTTGGGAAAGACCGCACAGTTCTGGGGAACTGGGAAACTTTTCGACTCAGTGCACTGTGTAGTTTTTGAGCTCAGTGGGGGATTGCACAGTTTATGGGTTAAGTACTGGGATAGCTTCCATTACTGTACATTTTTTGAGCTAAAGGTTGACTTCTAGTCTGAACTATGCAATTCCCATAATCAAGGCTGCTTTCCCTTAAGGATTGCGCAGTTTCTGGAGGCAAGCCCAGAATTGCTATGAAACTAAGTCGGGAGATCAAATTGTGAGTTAGAAAGATAAGCTAAGTTTGAAAACAAGAAAGAAAAAGCACAAATGAAAAATATAAGCCTCAGTTGAAGCATGAATACTTGAATCTGTGTAAGATGAGCTCATGTGGATATGAAGGAAGGCTCCCAAATCGAAGCATAGGAAAATTTTTGGAGGGTGGTTGTATCTACTACAACACTTGCGACACACTGGTATAAATCCAACTCTCTATATGGATATTGTATCATGCATAAAAGATCTAACTCTTTTAGAAGTATTGTTTAGTTCATTTATTGTCACAACTTCTTCACTTAGCTTGAGTTAAAGATATAGTCCCTACCATTCTCTTCATCGACAACACACATACCAAGCCAAGTCGGACTAAGTTGTTTCGATTAGGGATGAGGAGTATATAAATTCACAACTAAAAGAGATTGTCAGAGTCTTAGTTTTCATTTTGGTGTTGCTCCGCCACTAGTAGGTCTGGACGATACCTTGACTGAGTCACTTCAGGAACACAAGAATTGCTCCACTACTAGTGAGCTTGGACAATACCTCAACAAAGTTTCTTACTTCACCTCTCTGTGTAAGAATCCTTTCTCTTCTTTCGCCCTTTATTTATTTATTTTATTTTTTTCATATTTATTGGCTCAAAGAACTGTGCATAGGCACTTATTTATTTCATTGGGGCAGAAGAGGGATCTCGACTTATTGAGAGAAGAAGAGGTTGTCTTCAGAGAAGGATATTTATATACACCTCTGGCATAATTGTTAAGGTTTTACTCCCCTCCTTACTCTACTTGATTTAGTTGACAATGATTAACCAAAAAATAGAAGACTGATTAGAGTAGGCGACACTAATTAAAAGTACAAGAATCATGATTTCACTATGACTCTCTCCGAAAGGGAAGCATTTTCCATCAGAGTATCATCAACTAAAAGAAATGAGAGATTCACATAAAGGGAGGGAATAGACAGATAACCAAGCGTTGATAGAAGTACAACTTCCTCTTGGACTTCACATTGCTTGTATGAGAAGCCTAACAAGGTCTCATGCAAAAGCTATCCTATGGTTGAAAAAAAAAAAAAAAAACATAATAAAATGCGGAGCGAAAAGTAAAAGAAAGCAAATCAAAGAAACAAACAAGAAGAGCAAACAACTACTTCTACTCCTAACCTAAATAGAGAATAATATAGATTAATGTGAAGTGATACTTCCAATGCAACCATTGACTCATTGGTTGGCCTATGTGGGCAAGGGAATGCATGTCAAGAAAGATATACGAGTGAAACAGTAAACAAGAAAGATAAGACAATACAAATCAAAAAGTTTGAAGTTTGAAAGAATGCGCAGAAAAAAAAGAAATTAATGTGCATGGGAGAGATTTTGCGGGTGCATGGTGGTGTGTAGACACACTGCAACCTAAAGACATGCATGCACAAACTTTCCAACTACAAAAACATATGAACACAAAGAGAGAAGAACATTTTCGATTTGCAATCATGCTCGCCATGTAAGACTCCTCCAATGAATGAGCGATAGGATCATGTGATACAAATGGAGGATGCAAAAATTGTAAAATAGATGGATTTTCAATGTGTACAACAGAGTGATCAGGAGACTCGAAAGATTCAACACATTTATGATCAAAAGTGGAATTGATCTCAAGACTACGAGAACTTGACATAACCATCAGCTCGGGCTGAAGTTCCTCGACAATGTGGGGAAGTTCCAATTCACTAGAAGATGGATTATCAAATATCGATGGCTTAGAAACATCAATAGTGGAAAAATTAGAAACGTGATAAAATGAATCAATGAAAAGATCACGAAAACCATGATCAGAAAGTTCAAGATTACAAATAGAGGCATCCTCATGATCTGATGAATCATAAAGAGGGGATGATGGAGAACGAGAAATTTCACCCTCTATGTTTCTAGAAAGATAAGATGAGATATTGGGAGGATTAGGCAAAATATATTTGTCCTCTTTGAATTCAGATGAAAAGCTATCATTCCACGTGTTTTGAGAATGATTGAAAGTAGTAACATCAACAAAAGCTAAATTTTCACAAGATTCAACAAGAATGAAAAAATCATGGAAAATGTCAAGATAATGCGGAAGAGGTGCTGAAGGAAGGAGGTCATCCTTCATCGTAGATTCTTGTTTTGATTTAGACTCCCACACATACTCATCAAAAATGATATCGTAGGTTGGTTTTTCAACACCAACTCCATCCAGAACTTGATCCTCATGAACATCATAAGAGAGATTAAAAACAAGTGAACACAACACATCACAATCCGAAGGATTAGAGGGACTAAAGAATAGAGGACAAGGAGATAACACTTCATCACAACCATTAGACTCACAGTCCAAACATGCACTGAAATTCTAAGTATGTGAGGTGGGAAAAGATGGTGGTAGATCCACAGATGAATTCTCAACTTCTCCCATCTCAACCTGTGGAACTAGTGTTGTTTGATGAGAAGGGGGCAAAGGGTCACTTGGAACAACAACCTCATCCATCGTAGATTTAGAAGCTCTAATACTGAGCTATGTTGGGAGAGGTTCAAAAGATTCAAGCTTGTGTGGACTTTCTGAAATTTGAACAAGATGTAGGAATTTGTCTACCAAAAAATACCAATCAACATCATCTTTTGGAAATTCAAAGCAGAAATGAATAAAATGACCATGAAAATCCTAAACAGATTCATTAGTTTCTTTTCGCAAATTCAATGTTTTATTGCATAGAGTTTTACAATCATAGAAATTAAAAGCACGACACAAATCTATGAAAAGATGTTTGAAAGAGTAAATGGAGTCATTAGGAAATGTGTTACACCATTCTCATACGTTTCCTTTGAATATGAGAATGAACAACCTACAACTAACATCCTCACAGTGGATGTTGTGCTTTGTGCAAAAATCAAGAAAATGTGTGGTGTGCTCAAATAAGGTTGTTTCACCCTCGCCATTGAATTTTAAATTGGACAAGTCATCAATATTTCTCGTTAGCACTTTCAGATTTGTGTGTCTGGAAAAACATGTCAGGGTTATGATTTGGGGAGAAGTCATTAAATGTGTGAAAACTTGAAAACAAACTTCAAGGGCTCGTCTTGTCATCTGGTCCTCCTTCTAGCACTAGAAATGTTGATTGTGCTGGAACCTCCAACATTCAGGGGATCTCCCTGATATGAAGTACCAACTAGACCTCATGCTATTTGGAGTAGGAGTCCTAACAGTGTGTGGTAATGTTATGCCTTGACTGCGAAAACGTGCAGAGTGAAATATGGTAACTTTGGGTGAGATAAAGTGTGTGACCCTACAGAAAGTCAAGTGTAATGCTTGAAGGTTCCAACATACGAAGGGAAAAGGGAATGCAACCCTTGGAAGCCTATAACATTACAAAGCTTAAAAGGAAAACATGAGCATAATGAAACCCCAAGCTAAGATGCAGAATAGTCCACAATTTAAAGTAATGAACTAATACAAAAACAAACATTCAATAAGATTCATACATATGCAAATGAAATAGTTCAGAAACATAAGTGTAAGTTAAATAACATACATTGCAAATACAACAAGAATAGTCCTACTATATTCACAACATGTGCATGAAAGCGTGCTAGCTCTAATTTTATTACTATAAGTGAAAGTTCCATTCATACATACACCATTGATGGACCACTAGCTCCAATAGTGGAACATTAAATTCAATACCACATGCTCCTCCAAAGAATTATACTCTCTCTATGCTAAGGAGAAGCCACGACTATTCACAATACTCCCAAATTTCTTCTAAGCCTAAGCCTAGCCAAAAGCTTGGCTCCAAAACACCCCTTACATGAGTTATGTGGCTCTATTTATAATAAGAGGGGGTGACTCTTCAACTCCCCTTTGTGACCTTTGGAGTACCCTCATGACTCTTCAAATTATTTACAAAATGACTCATTAAATTACATCCTGAATCTTCATATCCCAATATTGACACTTGGAATTTCACTTACAACATAATTACAAATAATATTACATTTTACACTTGTACCCACATAAGATAAAATAGGGTAGAGACAACATGATAGCCTAACAAGGAAAAACACTATGATGCTTGAGTTTGGGAGAACTCTACTCAACAACCTCCACTTTCTACTTCTCTGTCACATATTGATGCCAAGCTCAGTATTGTGTGATGATGTCCCCAAACTGCGTGATGGTGTTTCGTTGGAAACGGACTCTAGCCTCCATGGCATCTGGGTACAATGTCTTGGAACCAATTTCAAGTTCGTTCTAAAGCATGAGAAACATTTTTCTGACTTGGATAGGACCATCAATGTAATTCTGCATGTTCTGTCTGTTCAACTCCAAATCTTCCTCGGTAGCAATCTGTCTCAGTTGCTCCAAGTACTATTCAATCTCCTGTCAAACTTGGTTTGGCTTTGGTGACTGAACTAACTGATGGGATCTGGTGTATTTTCACCAAATTATCCAAACTACTGAACAACCATACACATGAGTCCTGAATGCTACCAATAAATGAGGCAAGCTTCTTGTTGTTCTGAATCAACATCTGAACTCTCACTTCCTCTAGCTCTTCCCGTGGCTTCATTTTATTCATTAAGTCAAGCGGTGCCCCTTTCTATCACATTTTCCACTCTTGCACATAAGTAATGGAAACTCATATGTTCTTAAGAGTTTTAA
The DNA here is from genome assembly GCA_000404065.3 of Pinus taeda. Lineage (NCBI taxonomy): Eukaryota > Viridiplantae > Streptophyta > Pinopsida > Pinales > Pinaceae > Pinus > Pinus taeda. Next base: position 349,568 of record APFE030350991.1, read on the forward strand.
CAAACTTTTTGCTCTGCTATTGCGGACCATGAAAACAAACAATTTATTTATGTACAGTCACAAACCCCTCATAGAGATTCCACATGGTTTCTCCAAGTGTTGATAGTTCAACAAGTATCATTTCTCTCATCTCCTCCATCTAAACTTGTGCGAAAACTGCACTATGTGCTGCTGTGCAGAGTTGTTCTGCCTCTTGCCTCGCAGCCTGCAAGTTCTATTCCAATTGCTCAATCTTGACCATCAAATAATGAATGTTTGATCTTGTTTCAACTACAAAGGATAAGTTGGATTCGAAAATGGAATTTGGATGCTTCCTGGTGTTTGTTACTTCAATCAAGTGTTGAATCTGCTAAGCAAGCTCCCAATCCTACATCCATTCATTTTCCTCCTCAGCTGCTGTCTAGTTCTATTCCTACTCTTCAACCTGTCGTTGCACCTGTCCTTTGTTCTTCATCCTACTTCTACTTCTCTTCTTGTTCTCTCCTCCTCAACTCATGTTCTTCCTTCAACTTCTGTTATGCTTCCTGAAACTTCAGTTCTACTTCCTGTAACCTATGTTTCTCTCTCTTCCTCTGCTCTGCTCCCTGTATCCTCTACTTCCTCTTTGCTTCTGCTGTTAAATATTCTTTCATGATAATAGGGTATGCTTTCATTTTGCAACTTTGTTCTCCCTCTGGACTATTCAAAATATTCTTCTTTCCCTTGTCTTGCATAGGATTGATGCATTCTACTGCTGTGTCTTCTTGAATTGGTGTCGTCTGTGGATTAGCCTGTGAAGTCTTTGCTAAACTGACTGACTCACGGATTCTGGAGGCATTGTAGCAATTCCTCCATGGATCTTCCTATGAAAAATGGAATGCCACACTAATCCATGGAAAGTAAATTCTTACACAATGTTATTTACAAATACCATGGGGATCATATGGATTAAAGTACTGAGTACTGAAAACAAACCTGAGTATTTACTTTCCCTCAGTATCCATTCTTTTCAAGTTATTTATCTTGTATAATCCAATTTTCGAAGGAAGAGTGGGACATGGTGCTTTATTCTTCCTGTGCAAAGCTACTGACAACCTAGTGGCGAGATGAAATGATACTTCTTACATGAAAAGCTTTTCGGTGGCATACCTGGGTAAAACATGTGAAGGCTTCTCTCTGTTGAACACCCTAAGGAAGGTGCCACTTAGTGATTCATACCAATCTATAAGGTCTGCTATCACCTACATTGCTCCTTGTGACATGCAAGGTGAATATTATTCAAAGATGAGCTTGTTAAGTGGGATGATGAAGTGGTCAGTTAGCTATGCCATTACTCCTCAGTGACTGAAATCTGTAAGCATCTGGAAATAGATATGTACAACAAATTCTTGTGGTGTCCATGTCCATTTCATGCCATGGAATTTCTATTGTGGATATCTTGCATCCAATAAATATGCAGACATATAGAACCTTGATTTCTCACCATTGGGAGGAATCTAAGTCTATGCTACATAGGCCCTCAATTGTTGAGCCAATAGAATTTACCATTTGAATGACTTCCCCTTATTCACAAATTGGTTCAATAAGACTTCCCACCCTTCAAGGAAAGTCTCTGTGCTCTGTTGACCATGGGTCCTACAAGCTAAGATAACAAAGAGCTGGTAGGCCTTCTTGAGGGACCTTGTCTTATATACATGGGTTTTTCGAAACTTTGATAGATCTTTAACCCAACCTTTGACAATGTATCTTGTGTTCCCATAGCTGTGGGTGGTGTATAACATTGATTCCATGAGATTCACTAGCTTGGGCAAGTGATACATGCACTGATAATATTTTACCTGAAAGGTTGCAGGATTCTGTCCACTGGCACTGCTCAATGTCATGGTCTTCTCATCAATGTGTGAGACAATCCAATTGATGACATATGCACATGGGAAGGCTAGATATGTACTTGAAACCTTGTGTAGTCCTGATTGCCAAATACTGAGATAAACATACCGGTCCTCTATGTCTACCTCAAGGCTCTTTGCTGAAAGAGCTTCATTAAATTGCTGCCATGTTAGTATTGACCCCTTTTTATAAATAACTGAGTGTCTGCAAACATTGGAAAGTCTACTGGTGTTTTCTTAACTGCTTCCCCAATATTGCTTTCAGTGGTTTCTTTTGAAGCAACTCTCTTTGGTTCCATGGTAATAGTGAATGGTAGAGAAAAGTGCTTCACAAGTGTGGTACATGTGGGACAAAAATGGCACTCATGGCAAGAAAACATTAGCTTCAACAAATATACCTTCAAAGCATGATCAAGTAACAAACCAGACATATGATGGGAAGGATTGTGTAATTTTCACTGGCAAGAAGAGACTGGATGCCTATGGGAACTGTGCACTGTGCAGTCCTAGCAACCAAGGATGAAGCTTGAGGCTTGGGACTGCGCAATGCATAGTCCCAACCTGG
>APFE030350991.1:360760-428407 GCA_000404065.3 Pinus taeda
GATCTCACCTATTATGTCCAATCCCCACTGACTGAAGGGTTGCTTGATGTTAACTGGTTGTAGTGGTAAGGATGGCTTCTTTTGTCTCCCAGTAGTAGTTTGGCAGACTTGACATTTCCTCACGTAACTGTGCGAGTCTTTGAATAACGTGGGCCAGTAGTACCCTGCGTGCAAGATTTTATGTGCAGTAGCATCTCCAGCATAGTGTCCGCCTGCTGGCCCATTGTGGAGTTCCCGCAAAACTTTTTCAGGTTCATATTACTCAAGACATCTAAGGAGAACAGAATCATAATTCATTCTAAACAGAATATCATTTATGAGCTGATATTGTTTGGCTTTCAACCTTAGAGCTCTTTTCTTAGTATGATCGAGGTGTGAAGGAGCATATCCGTTCTTAAGATAATAAATGATGTTAGCGTATAAAGACTCTTCATTGTTTAGGCTTACCTTGCACATTTGTACCTCTACAGATGGAATTTCAGAAATTTTTGACACTCCAACCAGCATTTTGCAAAAGCCTTGACCTCTTACAATGTTTGCTGGTTTAATTTCTATGTCATATTCTTGTAAGGCAGTTACCCAATTGGCTCTCTTTTCACCCACATCCTTCTGTACTAGAATATTCCTTACCGCTGGAAACGGTACTATAATTTTAGTATGGGTTTTGAGTAGAAAAGGTCTGAAGTATTTGATTGCTTTGAAAACAGCATAAGCTTGTTTCTCCACATCTGAGTAATTTAATTTAGCACCCTGCAAATTTGAACTAAAAAAAAGCAATTGGTGCTTTCGCCTTTTCTTGATTCATTTGAGTGAGTATCGCAGCATATGACCTTTATGAGGAAAATGTGTATAAAATAAAAGGCTCTGAAAAATTCGGAGTTGCTAAAGATGGAGCATTAATGATAGCTTGTTTGATCAGGTTGAATGCTTCATGTTCATCTTGGCCCCATTTAAAATTAGAGTTCTTTTTTATCATCGTTTGTAAAGGGGATGCGATTCTTGAAAAATCTGGAACAAATTGTCTTTACAAAATTGATTTGACCAAGGAAAGATTGCATGGCTTTTTTGTTATGAGGTAGGGATATTTCAGAAATTTCTTTGATTCTGTCAGAATCGATGTGAATTCCAAATTTTGACACTATGAATCCTAGAAGTTTCCCTTCACTTAATGCAAAAAAAAAGATTTCTTTGGGTTAAGTGAAATTCCATACCTTAAACATCGCTAGAATATTTGTTTCAAGTCTTTGAGATGGCCACTTCGTTTCTTGGAATACATGGTTATATCATCCAAATAAATTACTACAGATTTATTGACTAAACTTTTAAATGCGATGTCCATGGATCTTTGAAATGTGGCACCAACATTAATCAAACCAAATGGCATCTTTCGATATGCATATGTGCCCCATTTAGTTCTAAATGTGGTTTTCAATTGATCATCAGGATGTACCAACACTTGATTGTATCCTGAAAATCCATCCGAGAAAGACATTAATTTTGAGCCCGCCACTGCTTGCAATATCTGCTCCGTAGGTGGCAAAGGAAAATTGTCTTTTTGATAGGCCTTGTTAAGATTTTGAAATTCAATACAAATTCTAATATCTCTGTTTTTCTTTCTAATAGGTACCATATTGGAGACCCATTTAGAATGTCTGACGAGAAAGATTATCTTGGCTTTCAACAACTTATTGAGTTCAGTTTTTATCTGATTTTCTAAGTTGGGATGGATCTTTATCAATTTTTGTTGGATAGGTTTTTCATTATCGGTCATTGGAATAGTATGTTGGATGATAGAAGTGTCATATGTTTTGAGTTCATCATAGTTCCAAGCAAAAAAGTTTTTGTATTGTCTCAAAAGACGAATATATGCTAGTTTTTCTTTAGGGGCTAGGCCGAGGCCTAGATTTGAGTTCAGTTTTATCTGATTTTCTAAGTTGGGATGGATCTTTCTCAATTTTTGTTGGACAGGTTTTTCATTATCGGTCATTGGAATAGTATGTTGGATGATAGAAGTGTCGTATGTTTTGATTTCATCATAGTTCCAAGCAAAAACGTTTTTGTATTGTCTCTAAAGACGAATATATGCTAGTTTTTCTTCAGGGGCTAGGCCGAGGCCTAGATTTATGTTTTGGGGTTTGGCATCAGTTCCTAGGTTTACTAATTCGTAATTAAAAGTTGAAATTTGAAGCTTTGAATTGGTAGACCTTTTAAACTGATCTTTCAAATCGTATAGGTCTTCTAACTTGACCACTGATTTAGGTATAGCATTATTAGTGCTGTTTTGTTGAAATTTTTGATCATGTTGGTCTTCGTCAATTATTTGGTTGGAGTAGGATCCTTCAGAAGTATGGAAATTTACGATATCAGGATCATCGTTGAATATTCTCCAATTTGTGATGTTGTCAGGAATAGATGGTCTAAAGATTAATTCTATTGAGAATCTATCTGGACTAAAATCTTCAGAAGGAATGAGCTTAGAAGCTACGTTATCTAAAAGGTCGGCGCTTGCATTCTGGAGCCTGGGAATTGATGAAATATTGAATGCTATAAAATGCTCAGTCAGATCTTGAACTAAAGATTGATAGTGTTTTAAATGACCTGATAAGCAATGTATAGTATTCCGTACCTGTCTGACTACAATTTCAGAGTCTCCGAAGACTTGGAGGTACTTTATGTCTAACTCGATTGCTTTGTACAACCCTTGGACTAAAGCCTCATATTCTGCTGTATTGTTGGTACAATCAAATTCGAGCCTGCATGTTAACATGATTTTATCTCCTTCTGGACTAATTAGCACGCATCCTACTCCTGCTCCTTCGTTAGATTTAGAGCCATCAAAAAATAATTTCCAAAACAAAGATTTATTTACAGGTCTATCTAAAAAAATGATACATTTTGAACTATCCGTTTGAGAAAAATTTTCGACTTGGGACAAACAAAATGTTCTATATAAGGTGACGTATGAGCATTAAAATTGCCGAGAAAAGAATCCACTGAGTAATTTCCAATTATGCTACTGTTATATGCTACTGGTTCATTTTCCCCCTATAATTCTATTACTATGTACTTTTGATGTAATTCACGTTCAACTTTTATTTGATTTGGCTTACCATTGTAAGGCAGCCACATGTGAGACCAGTCAGTTGCGAAGTATCCATGCAGTTTTTCTGACCAATCCTTGCTAAGAATTAAGCCATAAAATTCAGAGATATCAGCGACTAAAATGTCAATAAATTGACATACCTTCGAGTTGGATGAAAACCTTATGGTTACTAGATTTAGTTCGCCAATGACGTCGACTTGAGATCGATCTAGCTGAACAATGTGAACAACGGATTTCTGTGGTTGAACGTTTAATTTGGTGCATATGGACTTTTGTAAAATATTCGATGATGCACCTCAATCCACTAAACAATTATGTACATTTTTGTTAAAAATTTCATAAGTAAGGAGAAAAGGGGGAGTATGAGATCTCGATCTTCCTCCAATTAAAGTGATGTCGTTTGGATCAATCTTGTTCGTCGTATTAGTTGGAGGTCTTCCCATGTTCTGGGAAGCTTGAGAAATTACAACGACAGGCAAAGGTGCAACTGGCACAGCATGTAATTCTTTCATCATTATCTTTTGTTGATGCTTTAGCTTGCTCAATTCGTACAGAGTGATGTTGGCCCTAGTCTTTTTCATGTCTTATATAATATTGTACTCCATTTCATCCGAAACGATCAACGTTTTAGATGGAGTAGGTGAATCTGTTTGGACTGGGCTAGTTTGAGTCGCTTTAGATGTCAATTTCTTTGTTGCGACTTTATCCTTTGTTGCAGAGCTTGTGCTCTTTGGTTTTGGGGTAGTTTGGGGAGGATCAAGCTGACTTCTACTTCATGTCTTAACTAGGAATACTTCTTGATCTTCCTCTTGTGGGAGGATGAAATCCCACATTCCTTGTAATCGTACAACTTCTTCATCATCGGTTTGCCCTTCAGTGGAAATTTCCTCTTCCTCTTCCTCAGATTTGGCATTTGTTATCGCATTGGGTGGCCTCGAATTCGTTGACGGGCCTCTTTTAAAAGCTCTGTAGGGTCTTTTTGAATAATTTTCTGCTACTTGCTTTTTTATGTCGACCATTTCATTGGACATGGTCTTCAGAACTTTTTGCAATCCCTCCAAATCGAATGGATCTTTTGCTTGTTTCTTCTTGGACTCTTCTTTGAAGGTGACCTTTTTAGATTTCCGTTCCTCTATCATGGACTTCTTCTCTAGATCTATTATACGTTTCTCTACTGCTATGGTTTCTTTCATGTTTTCGGCTAAGGTTAGTTTATTAGCCCTGTCCACGAAGATTGCTATGTTTGATGGTAAAGCAGTGATATACCATTCACATCGCACTTCCTCGTTGGGCTGGGAAGCAATAGGAATTTTGTTTAGAATTTTATTGAAACATAGATTGAAGTCTTTAATCGGCTCTCTAGATTTGGCCCTAAGGTTGGATAGGTTGTTGATTAACGTTGCCGTAGACCTGTTGTCACCAAACTTGGTTAGGAATTGGTCTTGGAAGATGTCCCAACTAGTAATAGATCCATAGGGTAATGAGAAATACCACGATTCGACTGTTCCTTGCAGAGTATAAGGAAACAGTCGAACAACAACATCTTCATTAATAACCCCATTGAGATTAATGGATAGCATAAAGTTGTTTATGTGCTCTTCTACTAGCATGCCTGCCTCGGGATTGAACTTAGGCAGCCATTTCTCAGGATGTGCCGGTATTTGACTCAAGGGTGCAGGCATTAAGACTACCCCAGGGTTGTTCCATGGAGACTGGGCCATTGCTGAACTGCTAATAGGGGGAAGTGTAGAAGATGATCCCTGTGGTTGGGAAGATTAGGATATTATGATCGCAGATGATTGAGGAGGAGTTGTAGGGATTCCACTAGGTGGATTGATAATGGTCTGGAGTGGAGGAGTGGATGGTTGAGTTCGCGGTGAAGAGGTTGAGATGGATGTTGTTGATGAAAGAGTCTCACTGTTGGACCCTTTAGGTGATTTCCTTGCTCTTTCTCTTTTGGGAAGAGGTAATTCGGTTGGTCGAACACCAAACTTTTCACTCTTTAATCTAGTTAGGGGATGAGCAGGATTATACTGCGAAGTCATGCTGCCCTGAGATTTATCAGATCTTTGAGGGGAAATGGAAAATCGCTGAAGTTTGTGAATCAGAGATTCGACTTCAGGAGGTTCTATAATAGATTGTTCCGAAATTTCAGGGTTTGTAGTAGCGGTTGATGCTCCGACGACTTCTAACTTTGGATTTAAGTGTAATGGAGAAGTCGGGGGCGATGATGAGGGCGATTTACTCTCAGAATGGTATTTTGATTTGGATTTACTTGCCATTCATAGTTCAGGCCCTCCTTCTAGCGCCAAATATGTTGAAGGCCCCAAAAATCGGGTCTACAACAAGGGGGATACCCACCCGATCCGGACCTTGGTTGGCAGCTCCTTATCCGTTTGGTATAGTGGGTCCGACTAGGGATATGGAACCAGTTTCCCAATTCAGTGTGTGTGTGTGAGAAAGATGGGTATTTCTATTCTAAATGGAATACTTCTGTTCTAATTATAATTTAATGCTATGCTGTTGTATTCTAATAAACAGAAAAATATCAAAATTTATGCTAACCCGGGGTGTGATCTTTCTTCTATGTGATCTAAAAAGATTTCAAACAATAACTGGTAATAAAGATCATTCAACTATTATAAGAAAAGAATTCAATAAAGATGAACTACTTCGTATAAGAAGTTAGACGAAACAGTTGTGAAACACTTATCGCATAAATGAGCTATTCATACACTAAGCATAAATAAATAGCTATCACCGTATAAAAGTGCCAAATGATAACTCAGGCATCCATGCTGCAATATATAAACAACTGAAAACTGAATATCACTTTAACGCATAAGCAGAAATGGTTAAGAGATAAAAGTACCATTTATAACTAGTCCTACTCATGAGCTTCAAGCAATAATTGATTTATCTCTCCTTGATTTAACATCCACTAAGAGTACAGAAGTGCAGCATCAGTAGCAGATATCAAATGCAAATATCAAATAAACCCTGTCCATTCATTCATCAAAACCTCCTCTGAGGGTGCAAAAGTGCATGTTCTGAGGACAAGTTTTTGATAAATTTCTGGACCCTTCTCTAAATGCATGAGAAGGGTTTAAATACTACTAACTAAATAACTTATTTACATAAATTCAGGATTCGGTTTAAATGACCGTCCTTTTTCTAAGTAAAACTATTTCTAAAATTAAATCTAATATCTAACTATTTCTAAATTTGCTCCTTAACGTCGCAAGCATTCATTATCTACCTGAGTAGAGTCGGCTGACTGTCTTCCGTCTTTGGTTGAGTTAAGCAAATAGAATCAGCAAGAGCTGGCACTATCTTCTCAGCAAAATCGATGATATACCTAAGAGTCATCCAATGACTATGTGGCTTTACCGTGTATGCCTGGTAATAATCCCATTTCCACTTGGTTAACCCTTGGATTGCTTCTGCTTTTTCTTTAGCTTTCTGTTTCCAGTTTGTTTCTATCGCTGCTTTCTTGCAATTTTCGGGGCTTGCAGGTGACTGAGTAATTAGAAGCCTTCCTTTTTTAGCAAGTTTTCTTAGCGATGCGGGATTAGCGCTAAGCGCTAATCGCGCATTGGAAACTGCCTCTGTTTCTTGATCCTGGTTTCCCTGATGCGTTTTTCGCCTCTTGCGCCTTTTTCTCTTATCGGGTATAAAGCTCAAAATTTGTAAAAATAGTGATTCCATGAGCTCTTGACCCTGAGCATTAAACTGTCTGTTTCTGGTATCAGCATCATTTAGTACCCATTCAACCATTGCTGTATATGATAAATCTGCGATGGATGCCTCTGAAGAGTTTTGCGGCTCTTTCTCTCCCTTAAGTGGATTAGGTATGCCTTCCAAAATGGACATTGGAGTACTGCCTTTCCTCCTCATAGTTTCCTGCATACTGCCTTGTATAATGCTTTGTCCTTTGTTCCTGCAGTTTACAATTGAGGTGGAAGTAATGATAATAATAATGACAAGAAAACTTTAAATGCTGAAGATATGCAAAACACGCTACCTTACATGAACTAGTTCTTCGAAAAACACAACACCATACTTTATTAACAATTGGCAACAACTCCCGGCTGCGGGTGAACAATAAAAGGGAAGGTACAGAGGCGGGCTTCCCACTGGGCAAGTGGCAGCCCAGTCCCGCCTTCTGTCCGATTCATTTAAGGGCCTGCCACCCCCGTCACATTAACATGAAGGTGGGCAGTAAATTCAACATTAAGCTAGCCGCCCATCGCATGAGGCCTCGCTCGAGTTCAGTTCCTTCGGCATTCGGGATGTAGCTGATCTGCGTTGGTTCGCACATGGCCTGGGTAGTCGCCGCGCAGTATATTTACTGCGAGCTGGTGTTGGTAATTCACTTCTTTCATTTCGTTTTGTCTGCTCTTTGGCTCTGGGGATATCGTGGGTGTGGTTTGCAGCTGGTTTTTGGGTTCTGGAGGAGGTCCCAGAGGTGCAGACCTCGACCCTCGACTCTGAAGGCCTTGGTCTCTTCCTCTGAGTGTCCTGTTCATACTGTCGGTCAATTTCACACTCCTGAGTTTCTGTCTGGTGGGTTCTGGGTGTTTATGCTTGTTGCGCCCTTGTTTGTATCCGCTGGCGGATATCTCATGCCCTCTGTGCCCCCGCAAGTCTCCACGTCTTTGGGCCTGAGTTCTTGGTTCCCTGTGCCTTTGGATTCGTGGAGCCAAAGCTCTCTGTGCCGTCTCCGCTCCAGTTTCACTGTTCGTTTCGTTTCAGAATGCCAAGAGAAAGGCTTCGTCTTAGTAGCCGCAGGGGCGGGTCTCGGGGAGGCGCCAGAGGCAGAGCCAATCCTCAGCACTCCTCTCACTCCACGGAATCCTCCTCAGACGGAAGTGATTCACGGGGCGTAAGGCGAGGCCGAGGGAGAGGCAGAGGGCTTGCTCGTGCTGCTGTCTGCGATCATAGCTCGCATCCCTCAACTCGGTTTTGCTTCCCATGCTCACTGGATAATTCAACGTACTATGTATCTGTTCGAATTGAGAAATGTGACAATGCAGTTCCACCAGAAGTCTCTGAGGAACAAAGGCCTCCTTCTCCAGTCCTGTGTCAAAGAGCTTAGCCTGTGGAAACCTCGGGTGTGGTGGCGGGTCCAAGTGAGCTGGAAAAATACGACGCACCTTACACGGATTCAAGCGCGTCGGATCAATATGGTTACAAAATTGTGGAAGAACAGCTCTCCACCTTGGTGGATGCTTGAGCCTGTCTCCAAGGCGTTCTGGTGGTGGTTCTGGCGTCTCAATGGAGTTTGTCTGGTATTTCTTGTTCTCTTCTTTCTCAGTGGGGTTTTTACTGTAAAGCTGAAGCCATGCTCAGCTCTATTCAGGTCGCACGCGGTTTTCAAACACGCCTATATGTGCTGTTATAATGTAAGCTGTAACACTCTTGGGATAAAGTCTTTGTCTGTTAGTAATGTCTGGGTCATTTTGTCTATCTCTCAGCTGGTTATGGTTTTTTGGTAGTCTGTTGGTCCTCCAGTTATGGTCTGTGACAAGTGTCTGTCTGCTGGTTATCAAGGCTAGGTGTCTAGCTGTGCTAAATCCATCTCCGAATGGTGAATTATGAGGCCTGCCTCAATGTAATCTTTTTGTTACCTTTTGTATAATAATAGAAGTAGCGTAATTTACAAAAAAAAAACAACTGGAAACAACTCATTAATTTGCATTAAAGTGCATGACTAGTTCTTGGCCTAAAAAAGTTTTCTCGAATAATGAGCCAGAACCAACTGCAATGGAGAGGTCTTGCGATTTTGCTTTGTGATATCGCAGATTGCTGTATCGCATTATCGAAATTTCATCGTGCTTTTCTATTGCAAGATTGCTTGGTTCCAATATCATAGTATTGCAAAATTGCAGATAATTTAATCGCAAATTCGCAGATCGTTTAATCGAAAAATCGCAGATTGCTTAATCGTTATGTGTAATTTATGTGATTTTTGTGATGTGCGATATGCGATATCGCATATCGGTGATTTTAAGGTTTTTCAATGTGGGTGCTTCTTAATGCATGCGATGCGAAGGAGTTTCGCGTCGCAATCTCATGTTTTTTTTTATCATTTTGGCTCATGAGAAGGTACCCTATCATTCTTTGCGCGATGCGATATCTCTTAAGGAGTGAATTTACTTTCTTCATTATGAAACTTAGGTTTTTTTAGATTCTTCAAAGGTATTTTCCTAAGTCCATGATGTTGGCAGTTTCATCTAAAAGGAAATATAACAACAATTGATTTTTTCCAATTTTTTACTAAGGGTCCCCACTTATTTAGTATTAGCAATAACACTTCATAAGGAGGGGGGTTGTTGGTGGCCACAACAAGAACCCATCCACGTTTCATACAAACATTGAAAATAGATCCATATTATTTCTATATGTTAACAATACTCTATAGAGACTTTGTATCATGCTTTTGGCCTTTCATAGAACATGAGACTAAAAACAATAATCCTCGCATAAATTATAAGTCTTCCAAAAATGAAGACGAACTCATCATATCCAAAAACATTCATTCCATGTAACATAGAGTTTAGATATTAACATTTGATCCATTCATTTGAAGAATCTTTCTTTGCAACAATACCCTATATTTTAAATATAATATTCTCTTAGAATCTTTGTCTACTTTATCTTTATTCTCTTGAAATTAATCTCTTTATCTACTCTAAGAACCTTTCATAAATACCATAGCTTTAAATGCAAAATATTACAAGGGTATATATATATATATATTAAAGGAAAAATCCAACATAATTCTCATTTCAGTTTTTAAAAAGTAAGATACAATTTCCAATACTTAATAAATCACATATAATTTCAATTACTTAATAATATGGTAATATTTATATTACTATAAAAGGATTAAAAACAAGAAGATGTCATTGAATCTCAAGCTTAGTAAAATTAGTCTAATTTAATATTGGAATAACATCCACATCCCTGTCAGGGAAGGATACCAAAGTATGGTGTCCATAAGTGATAGGGCATAATAACCAAAATCTGTAATATTTGAACTAATTTACAATTTCATGTTGCATGAAATAGAATCGAAGTATATCTTGCCAACCTAAAAAAAGGCTCAAAAGTATTATTTTCAAGGAGAGTCCAAACAAACAAAACAATTTTTTCTTTCACATTGTCCAAACAAAAATACTCTGTGTGGAAGCTCATGTACTAAGGTTTGGTGTCATGTAGAGTGCAACATTAAAATAATAATAAATGATTTAAAACCCATTTCAAAATCAACTGTTGGTAAAATAACCAAAGATCCCAATGTATAAAATATTCAGTAGTATAAAATATTACAAATCTTATCTTCTTTCAAAAATTATCGCAGTGTATTTTTGAAAAAAATAGAAACTTTAAACTACATAATGCAAATGGATAAATCATAGTCTCATTTTCCAAGAATGCATATAAAGATTACCAAGGTTATAAAAGATTACCAACATTATAAAATACTACCAAGGTTAACTTCTTTCATAAACCAATACTTTTGGCAATAATGAAAACTTCAATCTATATATTGAAAAAAGAGGAATCATAAACTTTTTATAGTAAAAGTTACAAATGATTACCACACTATTTTATCTTGTAACATTTTCTACTAAACTTTACAAAGATTACTGCACTAATTTACGTTTTCTAGTAAAAGTTACAAAGTTTACCACACTAATTTATCTCACAAACTAGTAGGTATATCACACATTAACCAAGGTAAATGTAACACACCAAGATATACACCCGTCAAACTAAAAGCAGTATCCATCGTAGCATTTAATGATACAACTCTCTAAATTAGCACAGTGACATTGGTAAAAAAAGAAGTAATTAAGCAAAGATATATGTTTTTCTTTTCCGCAAAATGAATTAGCATTAAGAATACTTTCTTTTCTGCAAAAAGAATAAGTGTTATATTTCAAAGAAAATAAGAAGAAACAATAAGCATGGTGCCTTCAAAACAATGACTTCTAAACTTTGAAACAAGACTTCTATGGAACACTATTATTAGATAAAAGATAAACATATAACCTTTAAGGAAACCAACTAACTGAAGGAGGATGTGAGAGAATATGAATATGAACATCATCTCTTCCAATTATAATTTACATAACATGCTTTGTTTTTTCTTCTGCCTTTTTTTTTTACTCGGACAAGTAAACTACAAGCTTAAATTGTAATCCTTCTTCTTTATTTCTCAACAATAATTAACAAAATAATAACTCATCTTCAATATATGCTTCCATAAGAAAAAATGCACAATAAAGAAGAGAGCTGCAAACTGAAAATAAGAACACTAAACTTGTAATGGATAGAAGATGTAGGGACTACAATTACACTACCATATTGTCAGCTCACAACCCATTTAAATGAAATAATTACTAATTGGAGCCACTATTCACCCATTAGTTAAAACAAAAACAAACATAAGATTTTTTAGAATGACAAGAACTATTTAAAAGCTAAACTAGCTACATCTTCATCCAAGAAAGGCGAATTAAAGCAAAATATAACAAACTGGAATTTTTACGTGATACTTAGTCGTCTTTGTTCAAGAGTTACACTTGCCAACTCCAAGTTCAATAGTTCCGCTTGCCAACTCCAACATACCAGTTAGTTTTACCACCCAACCATATCCAAGGGAAACGTTTTTCCTTTAACCCCCGAGCCTTATGAGCTCACAAATAGTACCAAACTCAACAATAGTGAGAATCCTTGGGAAAAACTAAGGAAGTTATCTTATATTCCTCTAACACCACTTAGTTTCCATCAAACTCCAACATACCAATCAGTTTGACCACCCAAACATATCGAAGCGAAACATTTTTCCTTGAACCCCTAAGCCTTATGAGCTCACGATAGTACCAAACTCAACAATAGTGAGAATCATTGGGAAAAATAAGGAAGCTATCTTATCTTCCTCTAACACCACTTAGTTTCCATCAACCAGGCAAATATATTGGGATTTTAAATTTAGGAATTTAGTAGTCATTTCGGCAGCATCTCCTTACTCTTCCTGGTATCGCCCTCCATGGGAAAATTCTTTCAATATTTATAAGCATTGAGTGGAGTGACACCTCACCACCTTCATGCAAAACATAACTTATTTTTAATTTATTATAATTCATATTATTCACCACCATCCTTGAGGTGGCAACCTCTCAATTTTTTCTTAATTATTTAATTACTTTAATTATCTAATATTCATCCCCCATGTGTCATTTTTAGAAAACTTTTTATTATTAATTTTTCAAAAATAGATAATTAATATTTTAAAATAATTTTTATTCAAATGATCCTCTAAAGCAGGCAAATTGGAATTATTTCAAGTGAACATTTAACTTAGATTAATTCACCTGGTTGATGTAATCCCTTAAGTGGTGTTTATTTTTAGTCAGAGAATAGGAATTCCACACCCCTATTGTGCACCTCTTTGGACTTGTTAGGACTTCGCACCCTTGCCCTGTACCTAGGACTCTGTGTCCTAGTAGAATCAAGACTCCATGCCTTGATCTTTCAGAAAGTTAGGACTCCACACTCTAATATTTTCCATAGATTCTCATCTATGCTTCTTTGAAGTTCCATGCTTTTCCTCAAGGTACTGGTTGTGAGCTCATATGAATTTGATGATCTGTTGGCAAGGTCTTGTTTCCCCAGACCTCCATGGTCATTTGTTATCTGAGCATACTTCTCGACAAGTAACTAAGTTCCTCTCCAATTCCTACTAAATACATAGTTAAGCATAAATATTCATGTAATTCATATATCATTAACAATATTATGGTCAGTTGACTACTCCACATAGTAGCTTTTGTTCATGTGTCACAATCATAGACCATCATTCATGTCATGCACCCAAGTCAAAATAGGATACCAAAAGAGAAACATCGATAATATTCACTTAACCAAAATACACAACCATAGATATGATCATAAGCATGCAAAAACCATGTGACCCAAACCAGGTCTATAGTGTACAAGCATATACATAAGTCTGACATATATAATCTTTATACACTCCATAAAAATCACCCTCCATGTGTTACCAAAACTAACTAACCAAGAAGGGACACTACATACTCACCCTCTTGGGCTAAACTTGGCCCTAAGTTTTCCTACCATTCTAAGATACTTCGTACTTTTTAATTCTTTTGTCATAAAGCTTTTATCCTTATGTATAAGTATTTGATATCTTTCTCTTCATTTCAATTCATAACTCAATGCTTTGCTAAAGTGAAATCATCTCCATTAAAACCAAAACATACCATTCTTAATCAAGTAGGAAATATATCCATACTATATTAGATGTGTTTCAATATATAAAATGCCAAATATTTCTATATCAAAACCAACCATACAATTTATAATACCATAACAAGATAAGATTTTATGTAATTGATATGACATCTACTTATGTTACTATAATATCTTGACATTTCGCATGTTTTTCTTCTCGTAGTTCCCATTAATCCTTCATGTGTCATGTTTTGGGTTTCTATAGTATATTGAGCTTTCCAAGCTATAAATAGCTCCCACATTTGTTTTATAACAACATTTATGGTCCATCCTATAATATAATAAAACTTGCATGCCAAGAGGTAGCAAATCTTACATATACAATTGCATGCCAAGAGGTAGAAAATATTACATATACAATTGTATGTCAATCTTGTTACCAAACATGATATAAATAATGACATATGTTTTCTCACTCTAAATTTACCCTTTTCATTTCACAAGACATAGATGCAATCACAAATCTTAGGAACCAATTACTATTTTTACCAGAAGTTTAATCCTAAGAATGAAAACAATTTGAAGCTCAAAGCACAAGTATTTTAACTTCTCAGGGTAAAGTGTCAACACCTACTTTGTACCACTGACGCATTTCATTCCAACATATCAATTTGCAATATTTCAATCGAACAAAACTCATAAAGTAGGTTACATATAACATTATATCAACACCCATTTCTCAATTACTCATGCTTTCTATTCAATAGCTAGGTAATTCATTTGGTTTTCGACCTTATTTCTTAACATTAATACACACATATATAAAAAATAAAGAAAACCTTAAAAAAATCTATGAAAACCATACATTTCTCAAACTATGAATAATCATGTTGATTTTAAGTAAGATTTACACTATCACAATGACATTTCTAGCTCAAAGCTAAGCTTCATTTCTTTTTTATTTTATTTCTCTCTTTTTTTTTTTATAAATAAGAATTAGTACCCTCTCAAAATATTACAACCTTTTGTAGGGCTACTCACTACTCATAAAACTATACAACCTAGGGAAAATTCCTAAATCCAACAATTTCTTCCATTCCACATACAATACAATCATATTAGGCTTCTAAATCATGCAACAATTCCAATTCATCAAAAATGTGATCTCACTCTTCTTCATATTTTCCCTCAAAAATATATTTTGTTTGCTAAAGTAAGCGTAGGTCCTTCTATTCCAAATAAAAGAAAAGTTACATAATGTACAAAATGAGGATTAGTTTCCCAAGCAAAAGCCGAGCCTCACAAAGCCTTGTCCACAAACCAAGACTCAAACCCCATAGATTCAGTCCACAAAGCCTCTGTCCACAAACCAATACTCGGTCTACAAACCAAGACTTGGTCCACAAAACCTCGTTCCACGTTACCACTGAAGACCCACCAAACAACATGATTGTTCGATCAAGCCTCGAAGATCTAACGATCCAGGTGTTAGTTCGGGTTTCCATCAAGCTCACATGTTAACAACAAAAACGAACCGGAAAAGAAAAGTGAACTACCACTAGAAACCATTTCGGGTCCAAATAGGGAGATAATCTCCGGGCAGTTTAGTGACCCGAAATGCACCAGATGCATGTGATTCCATAAAGCCTTTCCAACTAGCGCAGAACTTAACTATGCCTGCAGACCCGAAGCTTGATAGAGACATCGTGATTTCGGGTCCACTTGGAAGGTTAACCCTCTAGCAATTTTCAACATGAAATACATTGTATTTCTACGATTTCGTTGACCTGCCCACTCTTTAATGAAGCTCACGGTACCAAACATTAAAGGGCTACATTCAATGTTTTTACGATATATTTGAAGACTTGTTCTATAATTAGTTTACCACCCAAGAAACTTAGGAATGTAGAGATCCATGTTCAAATTCCCACCCGATAACTAGAGTAAAACTCTAGATCCATCCTTGACCTCCTGCTCATACATCTTCCTCATGTCAACCAAAAGTCCTTTGTTCTTGAAGAATGCCCTGCTCATACCTCTTCTTACTTATTTCCCTGTCTAAGGTTGCATGTTTGTGGCATTCATCCTACAATCGACCTTGTGGAGTCTCTAACCATTCATATATTTTATTGGTATTGGTACAAAGAATGCCTTCATTAGCCATAATATCTGCTAACCTGTTGGTTGTTATTTGCACATGAATGAAACTAAGGGTTATAATGGTGCACGGGTGGGATTGAATAAGTTGATATACCTGCAGTAATCTCCAATGTTTCGATACTTTGTCTAGCACTGAGCCATTGCATATTTTCTTGACTGAATTGATTATCAGTTCAGAATCAGCTTCAATTATGGTATTATGTAAGTTAGAGTCCCTTAATATTTCTAGGCATTGGTCAAGGGCCATGAGCTCTACCATATTATTAGTGGCTTTAACCAAATGACTGTGAAAGATGGCTTTTATTAAGCCCTTGTCATCTCAAATTACACCTCCATAACCAGCAATGCCAGGGTTTCCATTTTAGGCCCCATCTATATTTCACTTCATAAAACCATGGGGGGGAGGTTGCCAGAAATCCTTATCAGCTGTTATATGACTTACATTCTTGGTTATTCCCTGGGGGAAGAGCCCCTAAAGGCCCAAATTTAGAAGTATTTTCATATCCTGATCATGAGGTCGGTTCTCAGGGGGGGTTTTTATAAGACTTCCTACAGTCTCTTTGAGCTGTCCTATGATCTGAGCCGTAATGCTCTGGGTAGACCCAATCCCGTTCTTGAAGATTCTATTGTTGTGTTCTTTCCAGACATCCAAAATTAGAAAGCCAGGAATTAACTCCTGAGCTTTGTTGATTATTTCATTTGCAGAGAAATTTCTCCTCCAATTCCTCAAAGTGATGTTGATGCTACCAATGTCCTTGTCATAATGTCAAATGATTGAAGCCACCCAATTCCACAAGGTGGAGGTGAATGAGCAGAGGTTGAGAAGGTGTTCCATAGTTTCTTCTTGTAATTTGCAAAGCTGGCATCTTGATGGACCAATTACACCTCCCTTCCTTAGGTTTTCCCAAGTTAGAATCTTTTTATGTTGCACCAACCACATGAACATTTTGATTTTCATCCAGTTTTGATTCTGCCATAGGTCCTTCCATACTGTGTCAAGGTTTGGAAAGTCAATCCCAAGGGCTATTCGCTTGGCCTCTTTAAGGTTAAAGTTACCTTCACTGTTTTTGCCCCATCTTAGTTGGTCTAAAGATGTTGAAATCAGAATCTTTCTCTGTTCCAAGATGGTTGTGAGAGCTTTTGCCTGGGCCTTCAATGGAAAGTCCTCACTCTAAATCAAGTTCTTCCATACTCTCCATTTTCCTTCGTTTCTATCCTAATCCTAGAATTCGTTTACCCTGTGTAACCCTTTGTCATCGATATCCTTCTTAATATTGTTAAAAATATTCTCTCAACAGTTTTGGTTCCTGCTGCCAATTGTCTTCCCAAAACCAAGCAAGGTTTCCATTTCTGATTTCCTAGAAACTATGTTTTTGAACAATAGCTCTATTCCCCCAAGCTTTTTTCCAGATGTGGGAGCCTTTGATTATTCCAGACATTCTGATGTGTTCTCTATCTTCCCAATTGTTTGCATATTTATGTTTCCATACCTTTGCCCAAGGGGCATTTGATTCCTTTAGCCATTTCCACCATAGTTTTGCCCCCAAAACTTTGTTTAGGGTTTCAAGGTCATCAAGTCCCAAAACTCCATGTGTCTTAGGTTTACAAATCTTTTCCCATGCTACTAAAGCCCATTTCTTTTTCTCTTCCCCTTTTCCCAAAAGAAAATCTCTTTGAATATTTCTAATGTGTTGCATAACTTCTTTAGGAGCTGGGAGTGCTAAAAACATGAAAATAGGAATAGTTTGTAGGATGGCTTTTGTAAGCACTAATATTCCTACCAAATTCAAAGACTTGTTTGTCCATTTCTAGATTCTTTCCTGGAGTATATTAATAACAGGCTCCCAAACTATCTTTCTTAGAGGTTTGTCTGCTAGAGGAACTCCCAAATATTTGGAGGGTAGCATTTCTCTTTGAAAACCTAGAATTCTCGTGAGGTTTCTCTATATAGAAATATCAATATTGAAAAAGAAACTCTTTGATTTGGTAAGGCTTACCTCAGTACCCACAGCCATAGAAAATTATTTTAGAATTTATTTTAAGGCATGAGCTTCTTTGACCGTAGGTGTACCCTGCAGCATGGTGTCGTCCATAAATTGTTGATGAGTCAAAGCATCCCCATTCAGGGTGAGTTTGAGCCCTTGAATTTTTTCCTTCTACTTTGGCAGCTTTGATCGCATTACCCAGCCCTTCCATCATGAGAATAAAGAGGAAGAGTGAGAGTGGATCTGCTTGTCTTAGTCCTCTTGTAGGCTTAAAGGTTTTGGATGGTGAGCCATTTAGCAGTATTTAAAAGCTTGAGGTGGTAACAAAGGCCATTACCCATCTTATCCAGTTATGGTCAAAGCCATATGCTTTTAGAACTTCCTTGTTGTATGCCCAACTAAGCTTGTCATAAGCCTTTTCTAGATCAAGTTGTATGATCATTCCTGTCTGCTTATTTCTCTTCAGTGAGTGGACCACTTCATGAGCTTGAATGATATTGTTTAGAATTTGTCTACCTTCCACATATCTAGTTTTCTCCTCAGACACTAGAGTTGGAAGAAGGGGCTTAAGCCTGTTTGCAATTATTTTGGAAATAATTTTGTACACCACATTGCATAATGCTATGGGTCTAAATCCATCTGGTGTCATAGCATTCTCCTGCTTTGGAATCAAGGATATGAAAAAGGTGTTGAGCGCCTTCAAAACAATTTTGTTTTTCCTTGAGTCCTCCACCACGTCCAGAATATCTTGCTTGACTATGTTCTAGCATGCTTTAAAGAAGTCAACATTGAAACCATCCGGGCCTGGAGCTTTCCCATTTTGCATCTCTTTAATGACTTCACTGACCTCTTGTTCATTCACTGGCCTGTTAAGATTATAATTATCTTCTCTTGTCACAATCTCAGGAATGTGCATAGTGAAGTCATTAATGAATTGTGATCTGTCTATGAGAGGCTCCTCTGCTATGCCTTGGAAATGTTGAACCAGAGCTGATTCTATTTCTTTGTGGGTATTGAGTTAATTTCCTTGTGTATCTTTCATTTTTAAAATCTTGTTATGAGACTGATGATCCATGGTGGACTTGTGAAAAAACCTTGTATTCTTGTCTCCTTCCTTTAACCATTGAACTCTCGATTTCTATTTCCAGAAGATTTCCTCTTGCTTACATAAGCCTTCCCAGTCCTGTTGAAGTGAGTTAGATTCTTTCTTACCCTCCTCGGTGAATCCCTTTGAGATGAGATCCTGGTTAACTTCTTGGAGCTTCCCCTCAACTACTTTTCTGGCTTCGAAGATATTGCCAAACTTATTCTTATTCCAATATTGAAGCCTGCATTTAATGTGTTTCAGCCTTTACTGCAGAAGGAACATTTTAGTACCCTGAACATTCAATCTTCTGTCCACCATTTTCCAATATCGTTGTTGAAGTCATGATGGGTAAGCCAAATGTTATTGAAAAATGAAATTAACTGAAACAGATTACAGAAAATACACATAAAAACCAGATACAAAATATTAGCGGAAAAGGCAGAGAGCCATCATGTGGTCTCTCATGCTCATGTATTTCTCTCTCTTATTCAAATAATTTAATAATACATTTAAATACATGAGCAAGTGGTCTTAATATAGTGCGTCTATCTTAGACTCACTTGGTTGAGACAATTTCTCAACTACACACTAACTTAGGCGAACTAGTTGGAGAGAATCTCCCCTCCTAACTAAACTCCCTAGATTGAGGAACTAACTCTCATGATTTAATTTAATTAATTATTTTATTTTGATTTATAATTTTTTTTAAGAGAGTGAGGCTAACATTCCCCCCCAATGATAAATCCATAAAAAACAAGGAACCATCTGCCACGTTCTCAAGTTGCTCCTCAAAAAACACTGCTTGAAAAATCGCCAATGCTAAATGTTGGAAATTTAAACTCAAATCTGAAGAGAACATGAATCAGCTGCATGCCTGATTCATCTTTGAATGTCGCTTGACAACTCCATCACATACCAAGCTACAAAAGGATCCAACTATCCTTTGCTTGAAAACAACATCTGATGTCCACTGACACAATTTGATGAACGCCCACTGGCGTATTTGCTAATGATGATCACCCACTGGCTGAAGATGTTGAAAAACAACTCAATGTTTCTTTTGTTATGATGAAAGCTGTTCACTGCTGCTTTTACTGTCGATCGCCCAATGGAAATTTTTTTTATGCTCATTGCTGATGAAAAATGCCCACTGCCTGATGAAGATGCCCACTGGCTACTTCGTTGATGTTGTCGAGAGTTTCAGTGTGACAACCACTTGTCAATTTCATTGAAATTTTCCCCCCTTTGGCAGTTGAAAGGAGAGACAATCTTCTCCAAAATATATCTAAACTCCCCCCCTTCAGGTGTAGGAGAGTTTCACTGTCATACTCCCTCGTTCAACTGCATGAGAGTAGCATCATTGGTTCACTATTGGCTGCAGTATGTGTGATTGTAGTTGGTTGTAGAACTGAGACAATCATTTGGTTGTGGATGACCATTCCCAAGGATCGTTCCATTCATAATGTATCTTCAATCTGACTGATTTTTGTTGGTTGCGACATTTTTCTGAGGAATGATTGGGCTTGCCACAATGGTGACAAGGATGGAGATCAAAACACTGATCTTCCATATGACAGGTTCTTTGACAATGAGAACATTTCAGTTGGACTTCAACTTTAGGTTGCATGCAATTCTGTTTGTCTGCAACTTTCTCAGAACTTGCTAAAGTGATTTGTGCAAGAAATCTTGCACTGACGAACTTAATTGGCTTGGAATAATCTGGGATATGTAAGTTGGTGTCATTAGTGACATATCCTAAGCCTCGTCGATTCTTTTTATTTTTAATTTCTTCCCGGGGCTTGATGATGGGTTTGGAAGAAATTTGAACAAGAACAACTTCGACACTTGAAGCTATTGGGATGAATGACTTATCATATGGATGGTTCAAAGACTTGAAAGTATCATTCTTTTCTTGCAATTCATTCCTTTGAAGTTGCGACTCGAGTTGAAGAAACTCAATGGTTTCATGTGTTTGTCGTCGATTCCGTGAAAGATCGGCAAGAGTTTCTTTGCTAATGTGCACTGTGTCTTCATCACTGGAGATGATCAAACTGTGAAGAATGTTTAACAACTGAATATGTTATGCCATCTGAACTTTCTTACTTGAAATCAGGTTCTCTTGTCGTAGATGTCATGCTGTGATCTGTTTCACTTGATTTTGTTACTTGCATGACAGGCTCGCTTGCTATGGGACTTGAATGGCACGCTCGCTTGATTTGTTGCTTATTACACTTGCTAGGAACACTTGCTAGAGTTGTAGAACTTTCTTGCTTAAACTTTGGAATTCACACTCGCTTGATGATGATCATGTTTGCATGAATGTTCACTTGCCTTACTTGATGACTTCACGCTCACTTGAAGGAATGGCCATGCTCGCTTGATTTCGATCTCAACTTGCTTGATTGGTGTTAGAGTTGAACTTTTTTGGTTGCTTTGATGGTTGCTGCAATGATCTTCACTTTGGCTCACTTGAAGGTTTGAACTTTGTACTGTTTTGACGCAAATTGCTTGAATGAATACTCATGCTCGCTTGCAGGAGATGTGAACTTGTTGCTTGCTTTCTCTAGAGTTAAAATTCGTGCATTCACTTGATTCTGCTTAAAAGAAGGGTGTCAAACACTATCAAAAATGCACCCAAAAAACGCTTAATGATTTAATGGCTCATTACAATGAATTCAATTTGACTCAATTCAAGACTTGGGTGTCGATTTCAACCGAGAATGCATCCTTACAATTCAATGTAATTTGAGTTTGATTACAAGTTCAATAATGTTGATGTAGATTGTGCTTTGAAACGTTGAAGTTTATAGATTCATTAACTTGATTGTAGTGATGTAGACTTTGCTTTGAAATTCTGGAGTTTGCATATTCATGAACTTGATTGTATTGAGTGAATTTGTTTGTTGAGGTAGAGTTATGATGTTGAAACTTTTGATTATTTGTTGTAGTGACGCAAATGCATGTGTTGAGCTTAATTATCCTTCCTTGTAGCTATTGCGTTACACGTGTTCTTCTTGTTGGCATTGTATTTTATGTGTGCATGAAATGATATCATTTACGTGTCAAAACTAGACACAAATCATAAGCAAAAACATGAAGCAATAGAAATACTCAACATCACAAACATACACATGGTGTACCTAAGATCCCCTTATTCAATTTCGAGCGGATCTAGGACACATCAACACCACAAATAATATGTCTTTGTTAAGTATTAAGGTCATCAATCTTTCATCTCTTACAACATTACCACTGAAGCTTTCTCAAACAATGAGAATTCGACGACTTTCTTTTGAAAAATCAATCACTTCAAAGTTATAGAGAAAGAAAAATCAATCCTTATCACTCCACAAAATCACTTATTTCTCCAAATTACAAAAGTTTTGGACACTTACATTTATACCTATTTCATAAAGTCATCTCCAATCTCAAAAACATAGTTCCATGCTAATCATGTGCGATCATCTTTCAGATTCAAAGTTCGGTCTTCATCAAACATAAATTCTCTACAATTCTAAAAAAAAACTAAATCTTCAAAAAGAGTTGTTTCCATTCACCCAACTCCATGCAATTGCCATTCATGCAAATGTCAAAACCCACACATTATGAGGTAGGAAAATTAAATAGTCCTACAATTTCACTGCAAAGGAAATAGCTACACAATCGTTGGTGAAGCTTGGTTTACATCAGTTCTTAACTTTATTAAAATCCCAGAACCACTCTCTTCAATGATAAAACATATTTGTCCCTTGATTCTTTATTTGCAACTTGATTCCCATGTCCACTAATTACATATAACAATAATTCAAATTGTAGCTCTGTTTAATTACATAAACTTCCTTCCATGTGGTTTGATGGTCAGCATTTGTATTTATATGCAACAATGGGATTAATGCTCCTTATGTTAGGTATAAACTCTACCTTATTCTTGAAATTATTAACCACATCACACCATTCTGGCAATCTAAATTACAATGAACAATCCAATTTCAAAAACTGTTTGTAATTTGCATCAAACTCCTGGCATTGAATATGGACTTTAAGCCACTATCCCTTCTATTTTCTATCATAACAATCTCACAACATACAATTAATCTCATCAACGCAGACCTAAAACAAATATACCATCGATTTTACCTTTACCCGTGGATTTAACATGCTGGTGGGGTCTTGCCTTCCTTCATCAACGTTGATTTCTTGTCAATTAGCATTACTGTGCCACTACTGCTATCAACATAAGTTTAACGCTGCTAATTGATGTTGATTCACTGCTATCATCATGTCAATTTGCTTTCATTAACTGGGTGCTTGTTGACTCCTTCAAAGTGATGCCATGACTCTCACAAACTTGAGCTCAGCTCTTATGAATATGAATTTGGCTCTGGTCTCCTTGTGTTCACCGATGTGTGCTACACGTTATTTATTGACTCGCCCACGTCGATGGCAATGCTCTCAACGAGCTTTAAAACTCTCTTTTACTCCACTTCAATTTCTTTGCGATGGCTAGCTTTAATGCTAACGATAACGCCTTCAATCGATCTCTTCGCTTTAGACTACGCTCTGCCTGGATTACTCGATCCTCTATCAATGCATTAAATTGCCATTAATAACTTTCCTCTCTTTGCCATTAAATTCCTACATTCAAATTAGTTTCTCATGCATAGTCTATGCACATATAACTTTTCAAATTCAAAATAGATATCTTTCTGGCTCTGATACCACATATTGAAAAATGAAATTAACTCAAATAGATTACAGAAAACACACATAAAAACCAGACACAACATATTGGCGGAAAAGGAAGAGAGCCATCATGTGGTATCTCATGCTCATGTATTTCTCTCTCTTATTCATATAATTTAATAATACATTTAAATATATGAGAAAGTGGTCTTAAGATAGTGCGTCTATCTTAGACTCACTTGGTTGAGACAATTTCTCAACTACACACTAACTTAGGAGAACTAGTTGGAGAGAATCACTCCTCCTAACTAAACTCCCTAGTTTGAGGAACTAACTCTCATGATTTAATTTAATTAATTATTTTATTTGGATTTATAATTGTTTTTAAGAGAGTGAGTCTAACAAATGTTTTCAAACCTGAAAGGTTTATTTCTTCGCATTCCCATAAAGGAGGCTTCTAATTGAATAAGCCAGTGATCCAAGTCTCCAAAAGGGAGGATCATAGTTGACAAGTCAAGGCCTGAGAGGATAACGTCCTCAGAGACAATGAATCTATCAAGTTTAGAGGCCATTTAAGCAGCCCCTCCCCTTTTATTATCCTAGGTGAAGATGCCATTATGGGTTTCTGTATCTACTAGCCTCATGTTGGTAATAAAGTTCTGAAAAGCTATGGAATCTCTGCCTAGAGATCTAGTCCCACCTTTTTTTTCCGAGAGAGATCTAATCATATTAAAATCCCTTCCTAGAATCCATGGGATGCCTAGATGTCTTTCTCTTAGCTCCTCCAGAGAGGTTAGAAGCTTGAATTTATCTTCAAGTTTTTGTGGACCATAAATTTTTGTGATCAGATAAACTTCCTTGTCCCCCAAAGGTTGGATGACCACGGATAGGTGGTTCCTGGATGCTTCAGCATCTAGGATTCCAAGTTTCTGAGGGTTCCATAGTGTAAGGATTCCTCTTGTTGCGTTGTCTGCTTTAACTTCCAAATATTCATACTTGATAAGACACTTGCTATGTATCTCTCTTATTTTGTCTATAGAACATTTTTTTTCCTCGATAAATACCAAATCTGGTTTTTCTTCCTTCATTCTATTGCTGAGATTTCGTTGTTTCCTTTTACTTCCTAGATCCCTAATTTTCCATGTTTTAAGCTTCATTAAGAAATATTTGTAAATGAGTAACTAGTTACGTCTTTCATCTTACCTGAGTTGATCATGTTTTTCACATTCAATCAACAACTCATTCTATTTTTTTCTTCCTCTTTTCCTTCCCGGGTTCTTGGGAGCTTATCCCCCTATTGCCTCCATAGTTTTAACCCCTCCATTATCTTGACTATCATAGTTTCTTTTGACCCCAACACCCTTTGCCTGCATTCTCTAGAGGAAGAGATGTTGTACTCTGTTAAATTCATCTTGAGTTAGTGAATCCACTCCTTTGGTGGTTCCTTCCTCCGGGAACTTTTCTAGATCGAGATGCACCCTTTCTAGTATGTCCTGCAGTTCATGCTCCTTTGTTCCCACTTCAGAACATCTGCTTGTCTTTTGGTTTATCATACCATTTTCAAAGCCTCCATTTTTGGTTTTGGGTAAATGTTGCCAACTCCATTCAGTGTCATCATTATGTTCAAGAGAAGTCATTCAGTCATTATTTGCTAGAATACTCTTAAGACTTCATTCCATGTCTACCTTTACAAATCATGTTCTGTATCAACATTGTTATGATCATTCTGTCTCAAATGATCATACTTGTTTGTTGTAATTGATGGGGGATACATCAAGGCCCTCTTGTGATGGGTCGCTTCCTATCAACATCAGCTCATCATCTAGGAAGTTGACTTAAAAACACCCTTTGGTACCTTGGTGCTTGAATACATCAATGGCAAGTTTTCTCACTCTCGTTGATAGGTTTTCATCATTGGCCTTTGAACGAAATATTTTGTGTGGTGTTTGACATCAACTCATTTATTCACACCATATGGATTGTATTACAGTACTTGAGATCCGTTAACATCATTGGTGGTTTCTCTCGCATTTTTTAACAACTTACATCATTGGCTAGTAATCATATGTTGTCTACCATGTTCGACCTCGGGTCATTGATTCACATGGTTAGAGTCATACCTTGGTTAGTCATGTGAACAAGACAGAATACCTTGGATCTATTTGCATCCATCTGAGCTACGATTTCAAGAGTAATACAAGATTACAATGTATGATGGCTATGATCATACAGATAGTCATCTAGTCATGAGTCCACTATTTTTCATTTGTGGATGTGTGTTTTGATCATTATACATGTAATGTTAGCTTATGTGTTGAGTATGGGTATGCCTCCCTCAACAAATATATCATGATGTAAATGTATTGTAATAGATGATGATCTCATCAGTTGATATTAATCCTGACTTGTCACAAGGTAAATCCCTTTAGCCATCAGTGGTCATTTCTAACATTGTGCTTTAGGCATAAATCTTTTTTAGGCCATTTTGTCACATCTGGTTAATAGGCCTATTAACTGAATCAATCAAAATCATTTTACCCTCTGTCATCATCCTTGCACAAAGCCCTAAGCATGACTCTCCCTAATCACTGATTTTATGCCTAAAACAACTTCATTTCAATGATTTTAAGGATCAACGCAACCTGCATAACTGAGTAACTGTGTTGCAATGTAGTCTCTCCTTCTCTCAGGGTGTTATGTAGTGCACTCTACATAACTATGAGGGTGTCCATAAATTCGGAAAAAATAAAAGGAATTCCAAAGTTTCCTCTTCCAGAAGCTTCCAAAGGTTGTTTCAACTATTTACCTTGGATAAACATTTGAATCCTATCTGATTCCACCTTGGATAAATCACTGTCTTATCCCTTGAGCTCATCCTCCAACCACTTTTGGATCTCAAGCCTAGATTGGTAAATGGATAAGAATTCATGAACTACCTCTCCTTCCTATATATTTACCTCATTCCATAAGCACCTAGTTGGTTGTTGTTGTATTTTTTAGAGTGATTCTACCCTATGTTGTTGTTGCGAGAGATATCATTCCATGAATTAGGGTGATTAGAGTTGCATTTTGTGAGAAGGAAAGGACAAGTCAAATTGGAGGAGCTCTTCTATAGGATCAACACCTATTTTTGATTGTAATTCACTCCATTTCTATTAATACAAAGGGTTATTTGTTTTCCTTATATGAGGTTATGGTTTCATGTAGTTCAATACCATGTTGTTCTGTTGAATAAATTAATTAAAGGATGCTAAATAGATTCGATAGATCGTTGACTTGTTTTATTTGACTGTGCATGTTATAATTATAGCGATAAGAGCTAGGATTGGACCATACAAGCCAAGGAAGGAGAAAAAGATACGATGGATTCCAGGTAGGCTTCATCCCATTATCTATTTACTTTAAGGAAAACACTAGTCCCTTTGTCTTTCTATTGTTCTAGGTCAGTCCACCAGGAATAGAGAAGATACTTCTATCCGTAATTGTAGATTATGTATAATAGAAAATATTGTAGAAGCCCCATCCACTTGTAATGCTTGGTATGTTGTATTTTACTCTGGGCCTGTAGGTACTATAACGATTGGCGATTTGTGTCAATTACTATATCCTTTCCCATTAGATAGTGCTTGCACTTCTTCACAACTTCCACCAATGCATCGAGTTCCTTGTCATAGGTAGGGTCATTAAGAACTAACCCATGAAATACTTCAGAATGGTAGCATAGAGGCCTTCCTCCCTACATCAAGAGCACTCCTATAGCATACCCACTCGCATTTGTCTCCACTTCAAAGGGATGTTGCAAGTTTGGTAATGCTAGAACTCGGTGCTTGATTAATCTTCTTCTTTATCTGCTTAAAATCCCTTTGTTAACCCTATACCCACTAGAAACACTTTCCACTTGTTTTTATGGCATGGAGAAGTGCTACTACCATTGAAAATGAGGTTATGAATTTCCTCAGGTATTATGATGCCCATGAAAACTCTTGACCTCAGAAACATTAGTAGGAACCAACCACTTCATGATGGCCTCCATCTTGCCCAAATCTATCTTCAACTCTCTTCCACCTGTCACATAACCCAGATACACCAAAGGTTATTGTGTAAACTCACACTTCTTGAGATTTGCTAGCAACTGTGCTTCTTTAATGTCTCCAGCAACTACGTCAAATGTGAGATGTGCTCCTCCCAAGTAGAACTATATAGCAATATATCATCCAAATGAATATATAAAATGATGCACTACTTCCTTCATTAATCTCATAAACATAGTTGGTGCATTTCATAGGCCAAATGGTATGACTAAGCACTCATACAAACCTTCCCTGGTTTTGAAGGTGGTCTTCCAAGCATCTTCTTCTCTAACTCACACCTGGTTATATCCAAACTATAAGTCGAACTTGGTGAAGTATTTTTCTTGTTTCAACTAATCCAACATATTGTATATCTTAGGCAGGGAGTACCTACTCTTGAGCATGATTTTATTCAATGCCCTATAATATATACACATCCAACAAGTCTCATCCTTCTTTGTCACAATGATGATGAGTGACCCACATGATTATGTACTCGGTTGAATGACACCATATCCCAATAGCTTCTACAAATTTTTCTTCACCTCACTTGCTGATCGAGGTGGATGTTGGTGGCCACCTTCCTATTCCACTTAGATCCCCACCACTGACTCTTTTAGTTTTTCAGTTTCGTTAATTGTAGCACAATTTACTATTTTTGGCAGTTTTCAGGTCCTGAACTTTCGAAGTTGTTTTGAGGCCCTAAACGACGTTTTTTGGTAAAACTAGGGCCAACATGGGCCATAGACCCATGTTCGCCACCCAAAAGTTGTATTCCTTAGATAGATATTTTTAACAAGGCATTGTGAGCATCAAATAGAGATCGTATGCCAAAGTTACGACCCTGGGAAGTTAATGTACCAATTTACCCAAACGAGGCCCATAGTTTGGTGCTTCATCTCCCAGGGTTAGGTTTTTGGATGTTTAGGGTTTTCCATTGTTTCTCAATAATAAATAGGCATTTGAGCCTCATTGTAACACAGTTCAAAGGCATGTAGCCGCCACATCTCTTCTCAGAGATAAGCTACCATCACTTGAGCTAGTCTTATTTCCATTCTATTTGTAAGCATATTTCAGTATTTGATATTAATGAAATGAAGTGTCATTTATGCCGCATCTTTGTATTTATGGTTATATCCATAATTTATTGCATTCTTATTTAAATTCGGATCAGTGGTATCAAAGGGGTCTACTCTTTCTCGATCCTTCTTTGCATGTCCCTAACGAGGTCAAGGTCTAAGGAGTTAGGGTTCAATCTAGTTGAACCTTTACAACTTCAGCCTCACAAACCCCAATGACCACCCATGGGGGAAGAAAAGAAAGATGAGGGGGCAAGAGATCCTTTCAAAATATTTCTCAAAGAAGCCCTCGAGCTATAGAGAAATGCGATGATGGACAACCTTCCCAGATCCTTCAGCAGCTACTCAAGGGTGACACATCTACTTCCAGCAGCTACTCCAAAAGCACCACACCCTTTAACGTGCAAGTTAACTTTGACATTCCCATATTTGAGGGTTAGATAGATTCAGACGCTGTAGATAAATGGTTAAATCTGCTAGAAGGATATTTTCTATTCATCATTTTTCCAGCTAGGAAAATATTACTTTTGTACTTCTCAAAGCTATCCCCACATCAAGGACTGGTGGGAAAACTAATGTGAGCATAAGGATGAGAGGGAACCCTCACCATTTTCAACCGCACCCACTTGGAATTTGTTCCAGGATTCCACCGAGGAGAAGTACTACCCTGTCAGGAGCTATGAGGATAAATACATAAAGTGGACCATGCTGCGGTAGGGAAGGGACCAATATGTGCCGAAGTTTACCAATATTTTTCATACCCTTCAAACGAAGTTGGGTATCAAGTGTTTTGAGAGGTAGTTGGTACTAAAATATCGTGGCTTCCTACACAGGTAAATCCAGGATGAGATGGAGTTCCTGGACATATCCTCATTCGACACAACGTACTGGTATGCTGTTAAGATCGAATAGAAGTTTAAACAATAGAAGAGAGACTTTGGATCTACGAATCTGAAGCAAGGGAAAGGTTCCCCCAAAAAAGAGAAAAAAGGACAAAACCAAGGTGGGGTGACCCAAGAAAACCCGTCGAAGCCGTAAGAAAAGGACAACACCACAAAGTCAAAGAAGGACATAGGAAAGTGGTGTGAGTTCCATAAGAGCCCCACTCATAACACAAGTGAGTTTTAGGCCAAGCAATTACTGGTGGCCGAGTTGAAGGCTTCAGGATTAGATTCATGTTCTGACTCTGAGTCAAAACCCAAAGAGGAATGATAAATGGAAGCATATTATTGATGTGGAGCCCAACACCATTGTTGCCACCACCAAGATCCAGAAGAATGAGCTTAATGATCCAGAGGAGGGGGAGCATATTTTCCACTCACAAATGTGGGTGAAGGGTTCGTCGTTGCAATTCATTGTCGATAGTGGGAGCCAAAAGAAACTCATTTCAACAAAGGTCATGAAGCGGTTGGGCCTCCTGACCACACCAAACCCGCATTGTACAACACTAGGTGGCTTCACCAAGGACGAGATCTTTGAGTCCACCAACAGTGTCACCTTCCCTATAGAATCAACACCTTCGTAGATGAGGTATTGTGTGATGTTTCTCCTCATGACGTTTGTGATGTATGATTAGGACAATCATACCTGTGGAAGCGACATGTTGTATATGAGTCAAGACCTTGCTATGTTATTATTTCTTTGTGTAATATGTTATACAGGATACCCGAGGTGGCCCCACCTACTACCACCTCCTTGATCTCTGCTAAGAAATGTAGTAAGATCATCTCATAGACTAGGAAATTTATTTTCTTTATAGTTTTCTCTCAAAGTAAGTATAAGATCATAGCCACATCCATAGCCCCTGGGAAGGGTTCCTCCACGCAACAAAGGTAGGTGGATATGGTCGTGGAAGAATACTAGGACATATTCTCCTCACGCATAGGGATCCCTTGCACTGTTAGGTCAAGCATTCGTTCGATCTAAATCTCAAAGAACCTTTACCCAACATACCAATATATTGCTACTCCATTCTAAAAAATGACAACTATAAGTAGCGACATGATCAACATTGGGTGCCACACAAGTTTCGCGTAGGAGACAAAATCTCTTTGAATTTGTAGAAAGAACACCTTACTAGAGCCCATCAGAAGCTCAGACCACTCTGATATGGTCCTTAGACCATTACCAAGGTTGTGGGAGACAATTCTTTTGAGCTCAGCATTCCCCCATTCCTTGGCCTGCACCCAGTGTTTAATGTGGACCGCTTCGACCATACTTCCCATCGTTATTGGACACATCAGACATTGCAGAACATCTCACACCAACAGAGTTAAACCCATATTGCATGGAACATGTCACAACTGAATGGATTATGGACACATAGGTCAAGAACACTCGCCAGTAGAAAACCCAACTATATCAGATTGTCAAATATCACCAACTCTTGCACCAAGGAAGTGGCTCACTAGGGACCAAGTTCAACAAAATTTCCCCCATCTCATGGAGGCAGCCAACGCAATGGGATCCATTGCTTCCTAGGGGGGGAAGACTAATCAAAGTGGATTTTGGTGGCCACCTTCTTATTCCACATTGACCTCCACCACTGTCTCTTTTAGTTTTTCAGTTTCCTTAATTGTAGCACAATTTATTATTTTTGGCAATTTTTCAGGTCCTCAACTTTTGGAGCCATTTTGAGGCCCTAAACGACATTTTTTGGGAACATCAAGGCCAATATGGGTCATTGACCAATGTTGGCCACATGAAATTTGTAGTCCTAAGATATATATTTCTAACGAGGTATTGTGCGCATCAAACGAAGATCGTATGCCAAAGTTACGACCCCAGGAAGTTGATGTACCAATTTACCCAAACGAGGCCCAGTTTGGTGCTTCATATCCTAGGGTTAAGTTTTTGGATGTTTAGGGTTTTCCATTGTTTCTCAATAATAAATAGGCCTTTTAGCCTCATTTTAACACAATTTAGAGGCATGTACCCATCACATCTCTTCTCAGAGATAAGCTACCATTGCCCGAGTTAGCCATATTTCCATTATGTTTGTAAGCATATTTCAGTATTTGATATTAATGAAATGAAGTGTTATTTCTATTGAATCTTTGTATTTATGTTTATATATGTAATTTTTTGAATTCCTATTTAAATTCAGATCACTTGCTTCTATAACAAACTACTTCAACCCAATGTTTGGAAATGGGGAGTTTGAAAATAGTTGGATCTCTTGCTCCACTTCCCTCTTAGGTGGTTACACTTTAGGCTCTTGAAACATATCTCTATATGCCTATAGAAATTCTTCTAGTTATAGTTTCTATTTCTTAGTATACCTCTCCAGGGATGCCTTGCCTTTTATAGACTCTTTGACATACTAATTTTCTGTTAAAAAAATAAAACATACTTCTTGTTGGAACTAAATAATTTCTTGGCTTGGTTGGCACTCACTAGTGAAATTTTTGACTTTCCTTTGTGCACATTGATGGTGATCAATTTTCCGTCCTTGATGAGCCAATACTAGTTGGCTCTTCTCATGAATATTGCATCTTGCATATACATGTACAAACTCCCAAACATGACTCCACATAAAACAAGGGGAACCACGTCTAGTTCTACTTCAACAATAAAATCAACACTAATAGAAAATCTAATTTTGCACTATTTTTTCACCTTCAACTATGCATCCTTATTTACCCATCTAAATGGATAAGGGCTTGGATGATCACGAACTTGCAACCCCAACTTCTTGACCAACTTTACTACAATGAGATTCACTTATGATCCTAAGTCAAATAAAGCATCAATATTGGTCTTCTTGAATTGTATCTTTATATGGAAGAGTTTGGTCATTTCTTTCTCATCCTGTTGTTGAAGGCTACTAAGATTCACATCCTTTTACACTAATGTACAAAAAATCTTCGTGTTGACATCCAAGTTGCTTTCAAATTGGTTTCCCTTATAAGTGGACATGAAATTTTCCTTCTTATTTTCTTTATTTTTGTTCTTTTGGTTAAGCTGTAGATGCAACTTCCAACACTTCTCCTCTATGGTCATAAATGTTGTAGTGGTTGCAATGGTTATTGGGATCTTTGCACTAGTGTGCCATGGTTGTCATCCTTTTATCTTTCCCCCTTTATGCTTCTTGTTCCCCTCCTTAGAAGTGCCTTGTTGCTCCTTTTTCTTTGATCCACTTGATTGTGCTTTCTTTAGGATGACGTTCTCCAGGTATTGTGATTGTACACAAGCCTCATTTACTAATTTTGGCTTGAATAGCATCATTTGCTCCCACAAATGATGATGTAAAACCCCTAGATACTTTAGGAGTACATCTAGGTTCTTTAGGGAGATACCACACATTATGATCATCTTTCTGAACTTTGTGGTGTACTCTTGCATGGTTTTCCTTGCCTCTTTCCTAAAGTAGTGCCACTAGATCCACTGGTCCTCTACATACCCAATAGGCTAAAAATGTGACTTAATGATGGTTTTCAAGTCCTCCCACTTACTCATTTGAGTCTCTCCCTTAACCCTAATGGTATCCATGTGGTTTTCCCACCAAGTTAGGGAATCACCCTCTAATTGCAACGACTCAAATGAAATCTTGTGTTCTTCATCAATGTGGTGGATGCTAAAATACACTTCTAGTTGTTGAAACTAGTGATTTAGCTTTAGAGCATCAATATCACCATGGTAATTCTTGATATCGAACTTTCTTCCATTTTAAATAAGGACTATGATTTATTCACAAAACTCAAGCCGAGTTGATCTTTTAGGGGTTCTTTCTGTGGTTGGTTCTTTGTTTCTTCCTGATATCCTGATCCCCTTCTAATTTTTACTCTACATTAGAACTCCCATATTCTCTGAATATCCAATATTATTTCTCAGGTCTTCCATGATGATATTTACATTATGATTTATATCCAAGACTTGTTGTTCCAGCAGCAAAAACCTCTCCTCTCTAGGATCACAAGGGTTATTCACAGATTCGTCGTCCATGCTTAGGGTTTTACGAATTTTGGCCTAGTTGATCTAGATCCCCTACCAATCTCCACAATATACCCAAAGAAACTTGATCTAGTATTAATACGATCCATAAACTATTGTGGATATTCTGCTAGATATTTTTTCACAATAGATCTGATAAAATTATATTTAAAATCTGAAATTCTAGACTATTACAATTTTTATTTCTTTTTAGATTTTTGGATTTGTAGAATACTATTGATAGTGAATGCATGTGAATTAATAAAATATGTATAAATTAGAGAAAAACAAAATAAAAATCTCACACATACATTTGACAAAATATATGACATGGGTAACCCTTTTAGGAGAAAAACCCAGCTGGAAGGGGAGGTTACTATTCTCTCTTTCTCTGAATAGAAAATGTCTATGAGTACAAAGAAGTATGGCCTATGACATGTGGGTAGTACAATGCACAAAACCTCTTTGTGTGTTCTATCTCCTATCCCTCTTGGCTATTTTTTCTCATATATGGAACAAATCCACTCAAAGAAATGGAACTCATTTTCTTGTTAGTGGCCTGGTTATAACACAGCTCGATAGCCTACTTGTGGTTAGGTTTGACTACCCCAACTCTTAACCAGAGTTAAAATATAGACTCTTCTAGAGTATTCTACGTCATAATAATGTGGTTGGCCCATTTTTCATGAATAATGAGGGACGACGTGGTATCCTGTCAAATTATGGTAGTGAAAACAGGAAGTTCAACATATAAGTGGCATAAATTTTGCATACAAATTCCAATTGATGTAGTTCTTGTGTCGTTGGAAAGACTTTTGAGTGTATAATAAGAAAAAAACGTGTGGGGATAAAGAGGTAAAGGTTTACCCCAACAAACATCATTTTATGCCTCAAAATGCTCTTGGAAGGTTTTAGACCCTATTTTTCCAAACTAGGTCCCATTGGTAAAATGGTCTTGTGAGTTGATTCATCCACTTTTTCCACTCTAAAAGCATCTATATGGATAAAAAACAATATAATGATCCAATTAGGATTAGGGTCCTATCTTTAATATCTTAGAATAATCTTTGTTGTGTCTATCTCAATATCCTTCCCACCAGTCTTTGACATGGAGAAGGGCTTTTAGGAGCACGAAGTTGATATTTTCATTGTTGGAAAATTTGAGGATAGATTAATAGCCCTCTAATAGGTTTAACTATTTTTTCAAAGAATTTTCATCTATTTGGATTTCAAATAAGGAAATATCAAATGTAACTTGCATCTTGAAGGCTATCGCACCTCTAAAATCACTTCTTGTTGAAGGCATCTTAACCACTATTAGAATTCATTGGAGGATATAGGTGAAATTATCCATTATCTCATTCCTTTTTCATGTGAGTGATTCCTTGATAAACGACTTGATAGGATATTCTTCTCTATCATCTCTCTTTTCTTCCACCATGGGAGGCTACTTAGGTTGGGGAGAGTGATAGTTCCCAAGTGAAACTAATGCTAGACCAAACTCTCCGCGTCATGACCTCATTGAGGATATGCACCGAGGAACAACATGGAGCATATTATTTTAATACCACTGATTTGGGTTATGCAAGGAATGAAATAAAATGAAGGAAAATAAATGGAATGCACATAGAGAGAAATGTAATAGAGAGCATAACAATATAGTGAAAACCCAACTTCTATTAATAAATAAAATGGAAAAATACGTAGAACATAAACTAGCTAGAATGGTGTATCTATCTCTAAACAAAGAAAGATGGTGGCTAAACAAATTCACAAAAAATATTACAATAGGTCGAAAGAATGGTATATTATCATAAATAAAGAACCCTAGAGGTCCAAAACTCTAACCTTAGAGGGTTAAGAACCAAAAGGTTTGTGGGCCTTGGTGGTTAGTTGGTACATCAATTTCTCGGGGACATATCTTTTCATACTGAGGCTCCATTTGGGGCACACAATAGCTCATTGGAAAGAATTATCCAAGGATTACAAATTTAGACTATGGCTAAGGAATTCCATTAAAATCCCTATCCCCCCACCCTCATAATTATCAAAAAACATCATTTAGGGCCTCAAAACAACCCAACAAGTTTGTGACCCAAAAACCATAGAAAAAATTCCAAGAAGATAGAGCTTGTTGAGTATGTGGAAGAGTTGGGTGTACATCAATATTCTCTTGGATTAGTATATAACACGAGGGAAATTAATATTTTACATGATTATACAAGCAATTAAAAGGAGAGATTGGTCATTTCTATAGAAATAAATGGGTACCGCCTCCATATGGATTATCATACAAGTTGGATAAATTATGCATACCACGGAGTAGGAGGCTTCAAATGATTATGGTAGCTCACACTTCCAATATCATTGGACATTTTAGAGTAACAAAGGCAATGGAATATTTGTAGAGTTGTGAGTATTGGCCAAAGATGTAGGATGAAGTGGTGAGACTTTTTATAGCTTATGTTATTTGCATCACAAGCAAGTTGAGCAACAAATGATTGGGATCTATATACATGTTAATATGGAAAAATCATACACACATTTGTACAAGTCAAATAACACTTAGAGTCAAACAACAATATGTACAAGTGAAGCTCTTACATCTCATGGGGGCTTCACTTAATGAACCTTTGACATAGGACGTGTGTTCATGGCATTCTAAACAATACCCTTAATTTGACTAAATATTGGAAAATAACTCTAAAAACACTTTATTTAACCCCCTACCAATACGAAACCAGTACACCTTCCCAATTTAAAAGCCCCTACTTTCACTAGATATTGTAGGTATCCATTTTTCATTAACATTTTTTGTACCCTTTATATTTATATCCTTTTATTTTCATTAACAATCACAAGTAGATTTTGCACCTAGAAAGAATAACCTAAATACTAAGTAGCTGAAAAATTGAAAGTTTCAATAAAATAGGGGCATATATAAGTTGGTTGATTTAAAAATACATATTGTGGAAATTTTGAATGGAAAATACATAGATCTGAACTCTCAATGGCATTTATCTTCTATTGAATACTAAAAACAGATACACTAAATAGTTCAAAACAAAACCTCGATAACCAACATAATGACGCACCTTTCATATTTCTTATAGAATAGGAAGAGAAGAGAAAGTTAAATGAATATGAACACATGCAAAAACATATCTGGTTGGACTTTGTCAAATCATAACCCTAACATGATCGCCTAGTGCATCATAGTTGCATGGTAAAAGTGCCAAGTAAGTGTGTCTCCATCAAAAGATGAACTGGAGCATGCAAGCATGCATCCCTTCCTTGAGATCTATGTCCTCTACCTAAGATGAGAATTTCTCATACATAAGTATTCTAACTTACTAGGGATTTGCACCCTTTTAGTAGGAATAGATCATGCATGCTAAAAATAACAAAATAAAAGCTTTAATAATAAAAAAATTCTATCAAAAACTAAAATTTCTAAATTTGAAACAACATCTAAACTAGAATTAACTAAAGGTGTGACATGCATGCCCTTAACATGCATGCACCCTCTTCCAAACAATATTCTATTTTATTGTCTCCTGTGGCGTGCATGTGCCCTCTACCAAGCAATAGTCTCTATCAATATCTCCACTTTCATTCAACGTGTTCATCACTGATGTAAGGAAACGATGAAGGTGCCATATTTGTTGTCTTCTCTATTGCCCCATTATTGGGAGGATCGCTAGCCGAGCAACAGGTAAAATATATTAACACATGCATTAGACATAGATCATATAGATATTAGTAATGTGATGCATGTCTATTATGGAGCAAGGTTGCTTGGGAGTGGGACTAGCAGCAGGAACTATGAGTGGAAGCGGGAGTGGGGAGTGACATTTTCAAAATTTCCCGATCCAGGGGAAATTTTGGGAGTGAACTTTATATAATATATATTTTTATTTATTTTGATGCATATATGTCAACAAAATCATGTAGAATGATGAATTTGTGATAAAAAAACATAAAAACATGGATTAAACCATATAACATCATTCATCTAGTAGTTATAATCTTCATCGAACATAGATCCACAAATTACAAGTTCT
Source organism: Pinus taeda (assembly GCA_000404065.3). NCBI lineage: Eukaryota > Viridiplantae > Streptophyta > Pinopsida > Pinales > Pinaceae > Pinus > Pinus taeda. The sequence continues at coordinate 398,190 of APFE030350991.1, forward strand.
CATGTATATAGCATGTAAGGGTGCACATAACCAAAATAGCATCGAGTGCAATTATCTTTGAACCGAAAATACATCAAAAAGAGGCTTTGGATGGCCTCTAGGATGGAAAAAAATCATGCTACAAAAAATACCTACATGTCATCAAAAGCATTGCCTATCTTGGGATATTTTTCATTAATATCACCCTCTAAGCATTAACGAAAGATAGAAAAAGCATGGCATGTCAAGTCAAGATTTTGTTTGAGTGATGGGTATGTTTTTAGTAGGGTCATGATAGAGGAGTTCAACAACCAATGCCACTAACATCAAGATACATAGAGGGCTTTGTGCTCTTGATTAAATACAAGTTCCATAACCTAGTACATGATAAAATCCAATGGAAGCATTGTCATCCCCCCAATCCTGAAATCTTGAAAAACTAATAAGTCTATTGGATTTTGAGTGAGATCTAAAATTCTACTTTCTCCATATGAAATCTAATGAGGTTAGAACCACTCTCAAATATCCTGAGTCATTTCATGGTAATGTTAAAAATTTAAGTAACAAGATGAAAATGAAAGATAAAGGAGAATGTCAGTTATGAATTTAACATTACCATGAATTGCATATCTATACTAGGGCCATAGCCTTCAGTGTTAGGCTACTCTAGACCTAGTATTACCATAGTGTTTTCTTTCTCCCTCCCACTCTCGATACTCCCACAATAGTCATAAACCTCTATTTCTCTAGCCTACTTCTTTCTCTCTCTCTCTCTCTCTCTCTCTCTTTTTTTCCCGGTGCATGGCCAATGTATTGTATAAACAATACCATATAATACACATATTCCTATTCAACATATAAAAACCCTTTACCCCCTATTATATGCTCAATATATTATTTCATTTTTCCTCATTTTTTATGCCCCAGTATGAACGCACGTGGTATGGTATTGCTTTGCCAGTGAAGCCCCTATGTTCTAGATAAAGACATCATGAAAATAAAAATTCAAAAGTTTTCCAAGGTCCAATTTAAAAAATCAAGACCATGCGAGCACTCCAAAGGAATAAATTAGCAACTGCACAGTTGTTTCTTCGATAGCCACATGGGTCAACCAAAGTCTGAGTCAACAATCTGGGACCACTTCACACAAGTTTCAAATGGGATTCCTTGACATGTACCATCTTAGGACAACCGATTTCAAGTCAACTGGGAGATAGTCAACCCCAAGGGATCCTCTTGTCCTTCTCTCAAGTCATTTTTTCATTAATGAGATAAGGGAGGGAACGAGGACTTCAAAATTCTATGTCAACAAGCCATTGGAAGACTAAAAACAAGAGGCAAAGATATGCTTACAAAATTTCTCCCTAAGAAATCTTGCATTTCATCATAGATGATTATCTTAGCTTCTTTGAGAGAGAGGAGTCTTGCATAGGAGATTGAAGAAAGGAGTTCCTTGCTGAGATCTCTTGAGCACCTTTGTTCAAAGACCTCCCTTCAAGTGTTTGGATATGTCATATTGTAGCTCTTATACCAACAATCAATAAAGGGCATTTTGTTCCTATGTCTTTTTGTTGATGTGTTTATGCTTCATCAAACAATTTTATGTTTTATTGCATGTAGTTTTAGTTTGTATGTTTATGCATTGTTCTCATTGTTTTCAATGCTTTGTTTACCCATGCTTATCCACTAACAACATTCAACTATTTGTATGCTCTTTGTAGGTACAACCAAACTACGAAGAAAGGTGTTTTGGGACTCATGCTCAACAAAACACCAATTACAATACCATCATCAATACCTAGCATTCCTTGGGAAAGCATCCCCAAGGAATTTTTTGGAGGGTTACCTATGTCTTGTAGAGGCCACGACTATTTATTTGTCATGGTAGACCACTTCAACAAGATTTGTGTACTCATTCCATTCATGAAGATGGTATTTTGACAAGAAGTAGCTGAAGTAATGTTTGGGGTGCATTTTGGATTGCTAAGATTCATCATATCTAATGACATAGTATGTTTTTTTGTCGGTTCTATACAACAATCTGGGAGAGAAGAGCACCAAGATGATGTATTCCACTTCATTTTTTGATGAATAAACAAATAGAACTTGTCAATCGAACATCATTACATTTGTTGAGAGGGTATAGTAACAAGCATCCAAAGACTTGGGACAAATAGTAAGTGTGCATTTAGCATTCATATAATTGAGCACTTCATTCCTCCACTAAAAAATCACCTTTGGACACTTGTTTTGGCTATCTACTTCCTTCACGATTTGACATTTTGTATGGCCAAGATAAAAATGAAGTTGAGTTGCAAGGAGATAAGAAAATAGAAATCACATTTGTGTACAAGATTATGTAGATGCATCTAAAGTTATAGGGGTAGCTTGAGAGAAGCTAGTGGCAATATAAGGCCACACATGATTGGCACATAGAAAATCATAAGTTATATGTTGGAGATAAGGTGTGGTTTTACCTTAAAAGGAACCATGAAGAAACACAAGCCACTTAGATATGAACTTTTTGACATCATTGAGTACGTAAATGAAACACTTACAGGTTCAGACTTCCTCCCTGTTTATAGATTATCTCAATAGGGAACTGGAGTATCTGAGACTATTTGAACCCTCCATGTTGGATGGAGAAGATGACCATTAAGTTTTCTCTATTTTCAAAGAGTTTGCATTACTCGCTCTTCAAGAGTTCGAAGGAGAACATAATTCAAAGTGAAAAGAATGTATGACTTGTAAAATATTGCAGGAAATATGGTAGATTGGCCTCAAAGTATAAATTCCCAGGAAAGAAAATTGGTAGGAAAGGAACCAGCTTATAGGCCCCCTCATTTATACTTGGAATCATATATGGACAAAAATAAAATTGAAAGTGGATTAAATAACCTATGAGTATTATATCTTGCACATTTTCAAGAAAAGAGAGCTTGGGTGAAGCAAATTAAAAGCTAATCTACCATTTGGGTTTCTAGACTAAACATTCTTTTCTTTCAAATAATATAGCTGTGTACTATTGCATCCGGTAGGGAATTGTAGAGAAGAAAACACGTCATTGTTATTTGCCATGGATAGCGTGAGCTGTCTGATGGTTTTGGAGGTTTATCTGGCTGCCTGCAGACTTCTGAGAACAAAGACACAGTCCAACACAGAGGAATCTGTCCCACAGTGTACAGGTCGTTCCTCAACTTCTGGGAGGCCGTATGGGCCGTTCTTGAGCTTCTGGTAGACCGTACCAGCAGTTCTTTAGCCATTGAACACCGTACGTGTGTCATATGGGCTATACGCTCAGCACCACGGCCACCTCTGCTCCATGGGGTTGCTTCTCCTCCACGGTCTGCGTAAAATGGCTGACAACAGGTTAGCGATTAACTAAGGGAATAATTTACAGAACTGTGTAATGTTGAATTATATAAAAGTGTGTGTTGGCCATCAATGTGTAGTTTAGGGACAGGGAAACATTTTTTAGAAATTAATAAAAGAAGTTATAATGGAACACCTATGTAGTATAATAAAAAATATTAAATTTTTTTTATGGGTAGTATTAATATATATAACAATTTGTTTTTTAAGACCAATATGTTAGAAGAGAGAGTATGTTGAAAATAATTCTATATTAATATTTTCTTAAATTTTTTGAGAAACAATTTTGACATAATGCAAAAAGTTGGAGAAGAAATAAGGTTCAAGACAATCATGATCACTTAGAATGACAATTATCCATTAAATGTTAGGAAGATACATTATCAAGGATTCTAAACAAGTTTTAAAATGTTATGGACAATTTTAAAGTGTTAAAAGAGGCGACATGCATTGTTGGTCGCACATGATGTGTGTTTGCTAATCTCAACTAAGAGAGCCTCCCTTTAGTGGGAAGTTAGGGGAAAACCATGAACTAGATTAAAACTTTGAATGATAATCTGAAAGACCAAACTATTTGGCATTGTTAACCAATTTATCTTCTACATTTGATAGATTCCATCATTAGTGAAAGTTCTTTCTGAATGCAAGAGAGGAGTTGAGGGATTGAGGCCTTAATCCCCATTAGATTTACCATATCTCCTCATATAGTCTCTTCAAATGGGCCTTAATATATACAAATTAATCTTATAAAGATCATCTTGTAAAATTCTCTCTTAAAAGTTCGTAAAATATAAACCTATTAAAGTGCTACAAGCCAAAATCCATGACACGTCCTATTGACTTTTTTAAGCTCTAGGAAATCTATCTCATAGATATGTCCATCAAACAATCATTATTTAATAAACACTTAATATAGGTTAAAATAAATATAATGTTAAGTTTTAATTTGTTTTTAAAATATTTCTTTATCTCTTTATTATTTTCTTTTCTTTAGGTTTTTAGTTTTTTTTCCTAAGTTGACAAATATGCAATGTATTATTCTATTCTTCCCATTCTTTCCTTATATTTATTCACCATTTCCCCTCCTTCCCTCGGTCACTTTTGTCCCGATAATGGGTTCTATTTGGATTGGAAAGGTAAACCTAAATAATGAAAATTGTGGAACAAGTTTTGGATTCATTCTCTTCAAATTCTAATCACCATGGAAGCTTGCAAATAAGAATAATTTTCTTCCAAGGCCTCTTGGAAGCAATATGTTCATGTTTTGTAGGACCCAAAAAGAAATTGATGGGTTACTTACCTATATTAGTTTATGGATTATTTTATAAAAAATTGTCATGCATGCCTTTTATTTAAAAAAACATTAAACCTCAACACATGAGGTTTCCATTAACTAGCTAGTCCATAATACTAGGGACATTTGAATAGCTATAATTACGATGGAAAATGATTGTATAATTTTTTCTTTCATAGAAACTTATATCCTTGTGTACTTTTTAGTTCTTTATTTTATATATTAATGTTCACTAAAAGTTAAGATCAACCTATCAACCTATCATTTTCAAAGGAGTACATGACCATAGATGACATAGGAATTGCAAACACGTCTCCATGAATTATATGAAAGACAAATACATTATCATACATGACATATGAATTACAAGCACAACTCCATAAATTATCTAAAAATAAAATATCTAGATATGTAATATGAACTCTTCTACCTCATTAATGCAAGGTCAAAAAAAGTGGAGAACAGAGAGGACAACCTTCTTTGGATTCCCTCACACACCAACACTTTAATACACCTTAATGAGATACTCATAAAGTGTCATCACAAGCAAGATGACCAGAGTTGGAAAACACTTATCAATTAGCAAATATTAAGGCATTGTGTCAAATGTCTTAACGAAGTTCACAAAGCAACAACATATTTATACTTTGCCCTTGTTTCCCTTAACATCTTCAATGATAAAATTCATAAACTTATACATATAGTGATGTGTGGTTTAATGGCCAGTTTCACTAGGTGAAGTCCACGAGACTGCGGTTCAAATCTAATTGAGTATAGTGTCCTACTATGATATTGGCTCAAGGAGTAGACTCCCATTATTCGTCTGAGTATCAGCTCTTGCTAAATCATAAGAATTTGGTTTATCTGACTTGCAAAGACTTCTGAGAGCAAAGACACAGTCCAACACAGAGGAATCTGTCCCACAATGTACAAGTCATTCCTCGATTTCTGGGAGGCCGTATGGGCTATTCTTGAGCTTATGGTAGACCATACCAATAGTTTTTTAGCCATTGAACACCGTACGTGGGTCATATGGGCTATAATCTCATCACCATGGCCACCTCTGCTCCATAGGGTTGCTTCTCCTCCATGGTCTACGTAAAATGGTTGAAACAAGTTAGTGATTAACTTTACTTAATATCAACTAAGGGAATTATTTAGAGAATTGTGTAATGTTGGAATTATATAAAATTGTGTGTTGGCCATGTTAGTGTCAGTCTTTCCAGCCTTCCTCCAGTGATCAAATATGCTCTTACAAAGTGGTCTCAGAGTGTCAAGGTCAAATTTTGTCATTTCAAAGAGTCTTCAAGGAAAATTTGGTCACTAGGCTTTAGGTCTAGGGTTTGCTTTCACTCCTTTTAAAATTGTCCAAATGTCGGTCTATGTCGCTATTCAACTGAGGCTATCATCATTCATATGGTTTTTATGATCATGTCAAGTTCCATTGGGTCATTTTACACCTTGTTCATGCCTCAGTTGCGCCTAGGTAAGGTCATTTCCCTCTCCTAGGGTTTTGAAGGCAATTTCTCTTGGATGGCCAAATCATCGGCAAAACTTGTATCCAGATGTTCATACACCTTCCCCTATCCTTCATGTACCTTATCAAACACTTCCCATCTCTAAAATCCCCCAAATTCCTCATTTTTCCACAAACCCTAGTTTCTTGCCATAACTTGGCAATTTTCTAGGCTAGGCCTGTGTTTTGCCCTTTTGGACCCCTTCCCCTCCTTCGATCTCCGAGATTCCACTTTCCCCTACTTCCTAACATCCCTCCCTACTTCCAAAAATTTTCTCAAGAATTTAGAAGCCCCCTATCCTCTTCATTTCGCTTCATTTCGACAAAATTCCTAGTTTCACACATCGGGATAAGTTTTATTCAAAAGATGTTTTAGAGCAATAAAAGATTAATTTTGGAAAACTGAGAGAGTTTTTTGTCCAAAAAATTCCAAAGAAGAAAAACCTCCTTCAATTTTTACACAGGTGTCATGGTTTTAGAGAAATGTAAAAAATACAGTTGCCTCAGGAGAATCGAATGCACCTCTGAAGTGACCTTGGGAAAATCCAGTTTTCTCCTAGATTGGTTGGCCCAATGACTTTTTTGATGAGTCAAATTATAACTAGACACAAATATATTTCCAATGAGCTATCATGAGCTCAATTTGGAGTTGAGGAAGACATTCAAAAGTTGACTGTAACAGCACTCTACCTTGAAGTAGCCTCATTTGGCACATTTTGACCAGTCTTGGGAGATTTGATTTTTGACAAGGCAAATGAACTCCAAATTGAAAAATTCCACTTGGGTTGGAAATTAGACTCAAATACCTTTCCAACAAGCTATCATGAGCTCAATTTGGATGTCAGGAGAGGCGCGCTACGCGTCAGGAAGGGCGCGCTATGCGTCAGGGAACTTTTTTCAGTGTAATTTTACACGTGCGCTACACGTCAGAGGGGTGCTACGCGTTGGGGAAGGTGCGCTACACGTTGGGTTTTTTCCCAATAAACTGCCAGCAAGCTACCAAATCCTCTTTTCTCTCAAGCAAATTTCAGGTAGGCCTCTCCTCCGTGGCTAGTTTTGGTTTTGCATGATGAGCATGAGCTTTATGAGCAGCGGAAGATTCGTGAAGACCAGGAATTGGCTCGTAGGAGACCCGGTGATTTGACACCCATAGATCGAGAATCCATGCTTATTCGGGTGAACACTCACTTTGAAGAGTTGTTGGCGAAAGCCAATAGAGACAAAGATATGCTCCGCCACATGAAAAATCATTATTGGGCCCGCATGCATGTGTGCAAGGCAAAAATGAAGGTTCTCAAGAGACGATTGGCCAAGGCACTAAAAGGGAGGAAAAGGCCTGATCCACTTCAGATTTTGTCTGATGCCACCTTGAGGGAGCATGGCACTCAATGATACACCCGCTTCTCAAAATTCAGACAATTTGGAGCAATTTTGGTCATTTTTGAATTTTTTTGTCAAAAACAGGTTTTTGCCCCCAACGCATAGCGCACCGGGCGCTACCCTTTCATTGGGGAGGTCCAGTTCAGGAAAAGTTTGCATTTTTGGATTTTTCATGACAAAATACAGTTTCTCATTCATGGCCAAGAAATTTCATGGAGATTTGAGCCCCGAAAAGGTCAAAAAACAAGCAAACAATGACCTTCTGCCACTTTTTGGACACACAGGAAGCAGTCTTGGGAGATTGCAATTTTGGAGGGGCAAATGGCCACCAAATTGAAAAATTCCACTTGGGCTGAAAAGTAGACATCCAAACCTTTCCTACAAGCCCACTTGTGCCTCATTTGGATGCCGGGATTTGCCTCAAAACAGGTCGTTCCTCAACTTCTGGGAGGCCGTATGGGCCGTTCTTGAGCTTCTGGTAGACTGTACCAGCAGTTTTTTAGCCATTGAACACCGTACATGTGCCATATGGGCTATACGCTCAACACCACGGCCACCTCTGCTCCATGGGGTTGCTTCTCCTCCACGGTCTGCGTAAAATGGTTGACAACAGGTTAGCGGTTAACTAAGGGAATAATTTACAGAATTGTGTAATGTTTAAAAGTGTGTGTTGGCCATCAATGTGTAGTTTAGGGACAGGGAAACATTTTTTAGAAATTAATAAAAGAAGTTATAATAGAACACCTATGTAGTATAATAAAAAATATTAATTTTTTTTTATTGTAGTATTAATATATATAATAATTTGTTTTTTAAGACCAATATGTTCGAAGAGAGAGTATGTTGAAAAATAATTCTATATTAAGATTTCCTTAAAATTTTTGAGAAACAATCTTGACATAATGCAAAAAGTTGGAGAATAAATAAGTTTCAAGACAATCATGATCACTTAGAATGACAATTATCCATTAAATGTTAGGAAGATACATTATCAAGGATTCTAAACAAGTTTTAAAATGTTATGGACAATTTTAAAGTGTTAAAAGAGGCGACATGCATTGTTGGTTGTACATGATGTGTGTTTGCTAATTTCAACTAAGAGAGCTTCCCTTTAGTGGGGAGTTAGGGGAAAACCATGAACTAGAGTAAAACTTTGAATGATAATCTGAAAGACCAAACTATTTGGCATTGTTAACCAATTTACCTTCTACATTTGATAGATTCCATCGTTAGTGAAAATTCTTTCTGAATGCAAGAGAGGAGTTGAGGGATTAAGGCCTTAATCCCCATTAGATTTACCATATCTCCTCATATAGTCTCTTCAAATGGGCCTTAACATATAAAAATTAATCTTATAAAGATCATCTTGTCAAATTCTCTCTTAAAAGTTGGTAAAAATATAAACCTATTAAAGTGCTACAAGCCAAAATCCATGACACGTCCTATTGTCTTTTTTAAGCTCTAGGAAATCTATCTCATAGATATGTCCATCAAACAATCATTATTTAATAAACAGTTAATATAGGTTAAAATAAATATAATGTTAAGTTTTAATTTGTTTTTAAAATATTTCTTTATCTCTTTATTATTTTCTTTTCTTTAGGTTTTTAGTTTTTTTTCCTAAGTTGACAAATATGCAATGTATTATTCTATTCTTCCCATTCTTTCCTTATATTTATTCACCGTTTCCCCTCCTTCCCTCGGTCACTTTTGTCCCGATAAGGGGTTCTATTTGGATTGGAAAGGTAAACCTAAATAATGGAAATTGTGGAAAAAGTTTTGGATTCATTCTCTTCAAATTCTAATCACCATGGAAGCTTGCAAATAAGAATAATTTTCTTCCAAGGTCTCTTAGAAGAAATATGTTCATGTTTTGTAGGACCCAAAAAGAAATTGATGGGTTACTTACCTATATTAGTTTATGGATTATTTTATAAAAAATTGTCATGCATGCCTTTTATTTAAAAAAACATTAAACCTCAACACATGAGGTTTTCATTAACTAGTTGGTCCATAATACTAGAGACATTTGAATAGCTATAATTACGATGGAAAATGATTGTATAATTTTTTGCTTTCATAAAACTTATATCCTTGTGTACTTTTTAGTTTTTTATTTTATATATTAATGTTCACTAAAAGTTAAGATCAACCTATCAACCTATCATTTTCAAAGGAGTACATGACCATAGATGACATAGGAATTGCAAACACGTCTCCATGAATTATATGAAAGACAAATACATTATCATACATGACATATGAATTACAAGCACAACTCCATAAATTATCTAAAAATAAAATATCTAGATATGTAATACGAACTCTTCTACCTCATTAATGCAAGGTCAAAAAAAGTGGAGAACAGAGAGGACAACCTTCTTTGGATTCCCTCACACACCAACACTTTAATATACCTTAATGAGATACTCATAAAGTGTCATCACAAGCAAGATGACCAGAGCTGGAAAACACTTATCAATTAGCAAATATTAAGGCATTGTGTCAAATGTCTTAACGAAGTTCACAAAGCATCAACATATTTATACTTTGCCCTTGTTTCCCTTAACATCTATAATGATAAAATTCATAAACTTATACATATAGTGATGTGTGGTTTAATGGCCAGTTTCACTAGGTGAAGCCCACGAGTCTAAGGTTCAAATCTCATTGAGTATAGTGTCCTGCTATGATATTGGCTCAAGGAGTAGACTCCCATTATTCGTCTGAGTATCAGCTCTTGCTAAATCATAAGAATTTGGTATATCTGACTTGCAAAGACTTCTGAGAGCAAAGACACAGTCCAACACAGAGGAATCTGACCCACAATGTACAAGTCATTCCTCGATTTCTGGGAGGCCGTATTGGGCTATTCTTGAGCTTATGGTAGACCATACCAATAGTTTTTTAGCCGTTGAACGCTGTACGTGGGTCATATGGGCTATAATCTCATCACCATGGCCACCTCTGCTCCATAGGGTTGCTTCTCCTCCACGGTCTACGTAAAATGGTTGACAACAAGTTAGTGATTAACTTTACTTAATATCAACTAAGGGAATTATTTAGAGAATTGTGTAATGTTGGAATTATATAAAATTGTGTGTTGGTCATCAATGTATAGTTTAGGGATAAGGAAACATTTTTTAGAAATTAATAAAAGAAGTTATAATGGAACACCTATGTAGTATATTAAAATTCTTTATTTGTAGCATTAATATATATAATAATTTGTTTTTTTAAGACCAATATGATAGAAGAGAGAGTTTTTAAAAAATAAATTTATATTAACATTTCCCTAAAAAAAATTGAGAAACAATCTTGACACATGCAAAAATTTGGAGAAGAAATAAGGTTCAAGACAATCATCATCACTTAGAATGACAATTATCCATTGAATGTTACAAAGGAAGATACATTATCAAGGATTCTAAACAGGTTTTAAATTTCCATGGACAATTTTAAAGTGTTAAAAGAGGCGACATGCATTGTTGGTCGCACATGATGTGTGTTTGCTAATGTCAACTAAGAGAGACTACCTTTAGTGGGAAGTCAGTGGTAAACCATGAACTAGATTAAAACTTTACTTTGAATGATAATCTGAAAGACCAAACTATTTGGCATTGATTAACCTATTATCTTCTACATTTGATAGATTCCATCATTAATGAAAGTTCTTTCTGAATGCAAGAGAGGAGTTGAGGAAATGAGGCTTTAATCCCCATTAGATTTACCATATCTCCTCATATAGTCTCTTCAAATGGGCCTTAACATATACAAATTAATCTTATAAAGATCATCTTGTCAAATTCTCTCTTAAAAGTTTGTAAAATATAAACCTATTAAAGTGCTACAAGCCAAAATCCATGACACATCCTATTGACCTTTTTAAGCTCTAGGAAATTTATCTCGTAGATATGTCCACCAAACAACCAATATTTTAATAAACACTTAATACAGGTTAAAATAAATATAATGTTAAGTTTTGATTTGTTTTTAAAATATTTCTTTATCTCTTTATTATTTTCTTTTCTTTAGGTTTTTAGTTTTTTTTTCTAAGCTGACAACTATGCAATGTATTATTCTATTCTTCCCCTTCTTTCCTTATATTTATTCACCATTTCCCCTCCTTCCCTCGGTCATTTTTGTCCCGATAATGGGTTCTATTTGGACTGGAAAGGTAGACCTAAATAATGAAAATTGTGGAACAAGTTCTGGATTCATTCTATTCAAATTCTAATTACCATGGAAGCTTGCAAATAAGCATAATTTTCTTCCAAGGCCTCTTGGAAGCAATATGTTCATGTTTTGTAGGACCCAAAAAGAAACTGTTGGGTTACTTGCCTATATTAGTTTATGGATTATTTTATAAAAAAATTGTCATGTATGTCTTTTATTTAAAAAAAATTAACCCTCAACACATGAGGTTTCCATTAAAATCTGAGAGCTAAGAAACCAAAAAATTAAGGAAAACCATGTTTATACCTTCTGATGGAAGGGATATCATTGTGGTGGTCAGTTAGCTAGTCCATAATACTAGGGACATTTGAATAGCTATAATTACGATGGAAAATGATTGTATAATTGTTTCTTTCATAGAAACTTATATCCTTCTGTACTTTTTAGCTTTTTTATTTTATATATTAATGTTCACTAAAAGTTATCTATCCTGATGATGAGCCACGGTGGATAGCTCGAAACATCGATCAAACAATCATGGATGCACGAACTCTGGAAGAAAACATCACAGAAAGCACTGATCGCAGAAGCCTCAAAACAATAGTTAAGATCAACCTATCAACCTATCATATTCAAAGGAGTACATGACCATAGATGACATAGGAATTGCAAACACGTCTCCATGAATTATATGAAAGACAAATAAAGTATCATAGATGACATATGAATTACAAGCATAACTCCATAAATTATATAAAAATGAAAATATCTAGATATGTAATACAAACTCTTCTACCTCATTAATACAAAGTAAAAGAAAAATGGAGAATAGAGAGGACAACCTTCTTTGGATTTCCTCACACACCAACACTTTAATATACCTTTATGATATGCTCATAAAGTGTCATCACAAGAAATACGACGAAAGTTGGAAAACACTTATCAATTCGCAAATATTAAGGCATTGTGTCTAATGTCTTAACAAAGTGCACAAAGCAACAACATACTTATATTTTTCCCTTGCTTCCCTTAGTGTCTTCAATGATAAAAGTCATATACTTATACATACAGTGATGTGTAGTCATGTGAGGTTTAACGACCAGTTTCGCTAGGTGAAGCCCACGAGATTGTGGTTCAAATCCCATTGAGTATAGTGTCTTGCTATAATCTTGGCTCAAGGAGTAGACTCCCTTTATCCGTATTGCTAAATCATAAGAATTTGGTATATTTGGCTTGCAAGTTATTGGATATACTCTTTGTGTTATAGTGGCAGCAACAAGGGTTGATCGTGGGTCTCCCTTAGAGACTCTTGGTGTTATAGTGGTAACAATGAGGGTTGATCATGGGTCTCCCTTAGATTAGTCCAAACAGTTATTGATTCACCATGTGGTTAAAAAAAAAAAAATCATATACTTAATACTTTGTCCGTGTTTCCCTTAGCATCTTCAATGATAAAAGTCAAAATGGAGATATAGGCACTAGTATAGTGATATCTCCACTATGTGTTCTTTGGTCTAAATTCTTTGATATTTGTCTACTTAAAAATATATATATGTTTAGCATTGTAATGAAGAAATTAGTTAAAATTTAATCAATTATAATAATATAATAATGATTAGTTTTTTTTGGCTTCAATTCATTGATCTTTATTTATTTAATAAAAAATAAATAAATAAATAAATAAATAAATTATAAGTTAATTTATTCTCTAATTTTGTTGACACGATGTACTAAACTCTAATTTTGTAAATTAGATAAATAATATAAAAGTCGAAAAAGGTGAAAAGTTGGAGGGCACAATGTAGTTAAAGGCTTACTGCATAGAATAGTAAAACTTCAGTAAAACTTTGCAACTATTTGAAGAATTTAGGTGGCAGCTTTTTGTACATATGAAACTTTGTTAAAGGCTTACTTCATACAGCGTTTTGTACACAGAGTTATTTATGAGAAGGAAATGTTGGCAAGACTACATGCACTTAAGAAATGGTGACCTTACATAATGAGAAAATCCCAATTCAAACAATATTGCCAGAACTTGACGAGGAAGGAAAAATCATATTGGAACTAGGAGCAGTCACAAAAAAAAGAACCCGACAGCTATGAAATCGATCAATTTCAGAGTATCTCATCAAGTGGAAGAACTTACCCACTGAAGATTCCACATGGGAAAAAGAATTTTATACGGAAGCACCCATAACTATCAAGTGTTGAGGACAACACTTTTTAAAGGAGAGGACCATGTTAGGTCCCTATACTACTAGTGTAACCCCTTATTGTTATTAGTGCAACTCGCGTATTATATTGTTGTGCCCATGTAGTCTCCATATTGTTATTATTGTGCCCTTACATTATTATTGTTATTTCGGCTTTGATTATATTATGACCCCTTAGACTCCTATATATAGAAAGGAGGTCTTGTCATTTGTGCATCAAAGAATTGTTCATTTGTGTAATGTAAAGGGGGTTTCCCCCTCGAAGAGGCTTATTTCTAAGTCATTGATCTATTTTTTCTATCTTTTTGTGAGCTGGTTTCATAACATATTTGTATTGGAAAGGTAGACATAAATAATGAAAATTGTGGAACAAGTTCTGGATTCATTCTCTTCAAATTCTAATCACCATGGAAGCTTGCAAATAAGAATAATTTTCCTCCAAGGCATCTTGGAAGCAATATGTTCATGTTTTGTAGGACCCAAAAAGAAATTGATGGGTTACTTACTTATATTAGTTTATGGATTATTTTATAAAAAAAATTGTCATGTATGCCTCTTATTTAAAAAACATTAAACCTCAACACATGAGGTTTCCATTAACATCTAGGAGCTGAGAAACCAAAACATGTTTATACCTTCTGATGGAAGGTATATCATTATGGTGGTCACTTAGCTAGTCTATAATACTAGGGACATTTGAATAGCTATAATTACGATGGAAAATGATTGTATAATTGTTTCTTTCATAGAAACTTACATCCTTGTGTACTTTTTAGTTCTTTATTTTATATATTAATGTTCACTAAAAGTTAAGATCAACCTATCAACCTGTCATATTCAAAGGAGTACATGACCATAGATGACTTAGGAATTGCAAACACATCTCCATGAATTATATGGAAGACAAATACATTATCATAGATGACATATGAATTACAAGCACAACTCCATAAATTATCTAAAAATAAAAATATCTAGATATGTAATACAAACTCTTCTACATCATTAATGCAAAGTAAAAAAAAAGTGGAGAATAGAGAGGACAACCTTCTTTGGATTCCCTCACACAACAACACTTTAATATACCTTAATGATATACTCATAAAGTGTCATCACAAGCAATACGACCAGAGTTGGAAAACACTTATCAATTAACAAATATTAAGGCATTATGTCAAATGTCTTAACAAAGTTCACAAAGCAACAACATACTTATACTTTGCCCTTGTTTCCCTTAACGTCTTCAATGATAAAAGTCATATATTTATACATATAGTGATGTGTGGTTTAAAGGTCAAATTCACTAGGTGAAGCCCACGAGACCGCGGTTCAAATCTCATTGAGTATAATGTCTTGCTATGATATTGGCTCAAGGACTAGACTCCCGTTATTCGACAGAGTATCATCTCTTGCTAAATCATAAGAATTTGGTATATCTGACTTGCAAAAACTTCTGAGAGCAAAGACACAGTCCAACACAGAGGAATCTGTCCCACAGTGTACAAGTCGTTCCTCGACTTCTGGGAGGCCGTATGGGTCATTCTTGAGCTTATGGTAGATCGTACCAGCAGTTTTTTAGCCGTTGAATGCCGTATGTGGGTCAGATGGGCTATAAGCTTAGCACCATGGCCACCTCTGCTCCATGGGGTTGCTTCTCCTCCACGATCCGCATAAAATGGCTAAGAACAAGTTAGCGATTAACTTTAATTAATATGAACTAAGGGAATTATTTAGAGAATTGTGTAATGTTGGAATTATATAAAATTGTGTGTTGGCCATCAAGGTATAGTTTAGGGATAAGAAAACATTTTTTAGAAATTAATAAAAGAAGTTATAATGGAACACCTATGTAGTATATTAAAATTATTTATTTGTAGCATATATATATAATTTTCTTTTTAAAGACCAATATGATAGAAGAGAGAGTTGTTGAAAAATAACTTTATATTAACATTTCCCTAAAATTTTTGAGAAACAATGTTGACAAAATGCAAAAAGTTGGAGAATAAATAAGGTTCAAGACAATCATCATCACTTAGAATGACAATTATCCATTGAATGTTACAAAGGAAGATATATTATCAAGGATTCTAAACAAGTTTTAAATTGCCATGGACAACTTTAAAGTGTTAAAAGAGGCGACATGCATTGTTGGTCACACATGATGTGTGTTTTCTAATGTCAACTAAGAGATCATGCTTTTAGTGGGAAGTTAGTGGAAAAGCATGAACTAGATTAAAACTCTACTTTGAATGATAATATGAAAGACCAAACTATTTGGCATTGATTAACCTATTTATCTTCTACATTTGATAGATTCCATCATTAGTGAAAGTTCTTCTCGAATGCAAGAGAGGAGTTGAGGGGCTGAGGCTTTAATCCCCATTAGATTTACCATATCTCCTCATAGTCTCTTCAAATGGGTCTTAACATATACAAATTAATCTTATGAAGATCATCTTGTCAAATTCTCTCTTAAAAGTTTGTAGAATATAAACCTATTAAAGTGCTACAAGCCAATATCCATGACACATCCTATTGACTTTTTTAAGCTTTAGGAAATCTATCTCATAGATATGTCCATCAAACAATCATTATTTTAATCAACACTTAATACAGGTTAAAATAAATATAATGTTAAGTTTTAATTTGTTTTTAAAATATTTCTTTATCTCTTTATTATTTTATTTTCTTTAGGTTTTAGTTTTTTTTCTAAGCTGACAACTATGCAATGTATTATTCTATTCTTCCCTTTCTTTCCTTATATTTATTCACCATTTCCCCTCCTTCCCTCGGTCATTTTTGTCCTGATAATGGGTTCTATTTGGACTCGAAAGGTAGACCTAAATAATGAAAATTGTGGAACAAGTTCTGGATTCATTCTCTTCAAATTCTAATCACCATGGAAGCTTGCAAAATAAGAATAATTTTCTTCCAAGGCCTCTTGGAAGCAATATGTTCATATTTTGTAGGACCCAAAAAGAAATTGATGGGTTACTTACCTATATTAGTTTATGGAT
Organism: Pinus taeda; assembly: GCA_000404065.3. Lineage (NCBI taxonomy): Eukaryota > Viridiplantae > Streptophyta > Pinopsida > Pinales > Pinaceae > Pinus > Pinus taeda. Next base: position 415,140 of record APFE030350991.1, read on the forward strand.
TATTTTATTAAAAAACTTGTCATGTATGCCTTTTATTTAAAAAAACATTAAACATCAACACATGAGGTTTCCATTAACATCTGAGAGCTCAGAAACCAAAAAAATTACGAAAACCATGTTTATACCTTCTGATAGAAGGGATATCATTGTGGTGGTTAGTTAGCTAGTCCATAATACTAGGGACATTTGAATAGCTATAATTACCATGTAAAATGATTGTATAATTTTTTTTCATAGAAACTTATATCCTCATGTACTTTTTAGTTTTTTATTTTATATATTAATGTTCACCAAAAGTTACGATCAACCTATCAACCTATCATATTCAAAGGAGTACATGACATAGGATTGCAAACACATCTCCATGAATTATATGAAAGAGAAATACATTATCATAGATGACATATGAATTACAAGCACAACTCCATAAATTATATAAAAATAAAAATATCTAGATATGTAATACAAACTCTTCTACCTCATTAATGCAAAGTAAAAAGAAAAGTGGAGAATGGAGAGGACATCCTTCTCTGGATTCCCTCACACAACAACACTTTAATATACCTTAATGATATGCTCATAAAGTGTCATCACGAGCAATATGACCAAAGTTGGAAAACACTTATCAATTCGCAAATATCAAGGCATTGTGTCAAATATCTTAACAAAGTTCACAAAGGAACAACATAATTATACTTTGCCCTCGTTTCCCTTAGCGTCTTTAATGATAAAATTCATATACTTATACATACAGTGATGTGTAGTGATGTGAGATTTAACGGTCATTTTCGCTAGGTGAAGCCCACGAGACCACGGTTCAAATCCGATTAAGTATAGTGTCCTGCTATGATATTGGCTCAAGGAGTAGACTCCCCTTATCCGTCTTGCTAAATCATAAGAATTTGGTATATTTGGCTTCACCATATGGTTAAAAAAATAAAATCATATGCTTAATACTTTGACCGTATTTCCCTTAGCATCTTCAATGATAAATGTCAAAATGAAGATATAGGCACTAGTATATGGTGATATCTCTATTATGTATTCTTTGGTCTCAATTGTTTGATCTTTATCTACTTGAAAATATATATGTTTAACATTATAATGAATAACTATAATGAAGAATTTAATTAAAATATAATCCAGTATAATAATATAATAATGATTAGTTTTTTTGGTTTCAATTTGTTGATCTTTGTTTATTTAATATAAAATAAAAATAAAAATAAAATTGTAAGTTAATTTATTCTCAATTTTGTTGACACGATGTAGTAATCTCTAATTTTGTAAATTAGATAAATAATATAAAAGTTCAAAATGGATTAGATAAATAATATAAAAGTTCAAAATGGTGAAAAGTCACAGGGCACAATGTAGTTAAAGACTGGCATAGACTAGTAAAACTTCGCAACTATCTGAAGAATTTAGGTGGCAGCTTTTGTACATATGAAACTTTGTTGGATTGGAGCTCAAAGCTGGCAGAAAACTACAGAGAACTGTGACAGGAATTTCATTAAAAAGAACTGTCAGGCTGAGTATGTGCACTATTTGCTTCATTCAGGCCCAATTGCTTCTACCTGTCAATCAATAATCTCAATAAGTAAATGCCAAACAGAACACAGTAGACCATTTATTCCATCTGCAAATACATACATTTATATATATATATGGAGTTGTCTAACCAGGTGGAGGAATTGCGGGGATTGCAAAAATGGCCGGAATCTGGGTAAATTTAATTTTTTTTTTTTTTTTTTTTTATTTTTTATTTTTTTTATTTTTTATTTTTTTTCTGGTAGAGGCAGTGTTTGAATCTTGTTTTTGATGGTGGAAATGGATTCAGCACCATCAAAAACTTCTAGGACACCTAAAATTTTGAAAATTAAGAACTATAACTTGGATCTACAAAAATCCTTACCAGATTTTCTCTAAATATGACCAGAATTTCCATAACTTTCCGAACAACTCCTCCGGGTTAGAGTATCTATTTATATACTACAATTTATGAAGAAAGTCGAATTTATCAGACAATGTTTAGTTTCAAGCATTAGTCTATTTGTTTTAGTTTTTTGGAGTTGTGTGAGTCTACAGAGATTAGGTAGAATCACAAACCTAGAGTGTGAACATAATTTAATTACTGTATAGAGTTTGCACCACTGCTAATTCATCATTTATTTAAAAATAATTTTTAATAATTTTTTTTTACAATTTTACTTTCATATTGCAATAAAATCAATATATTATTATTTATGTTTTTGGATTTGGAATATATCTTAAAACTATTTTTGTTTGGTTAAGAGTTAATCTTTCAATAAATAAACGGGTGTTAATTTATTTATTCATTTAAAAACATATTTTAATAACAAAAAATTATAATTTAAATAAAATTTATTTTCCCCAATTATAATAAAACCAATATATTACCAGGTAGATTTTTGGGCCTGGAGTCTGCTCTAAAACTGCTTTGGCTTGGCTAAGAACTGGTCTTTCAGTAAGGAAGCAGGTTATCTGTCCAAGTTTCAGAGGCATCTGGCAGGAGTGAAAACCTGAGACTATGGACCAGCAGTGGGTAAGTCAAGATAGTATGATTTTACTTCAATAATAGCGATAAACCAGCCTACATTAATAAATAACAACCAATAATAATTATCCTTGTTGATTTAACCACTAAATTATGATAAAATTTCCCGAGTTTAATAAAAAAATATTCCCCACAATTTTTGAGAGGGTTCATGGTGCAATGCGTGAACGAATTTAATGTGAACAGCGTAGGGTCCATCGCGAGCAGCAGCAATCAGTCACATGGAATTTCTTTACATTTACAGACATCAGTACTGAGTGAGAGTGAACCTAAATTACAGAATCGGCCAATAACAATTTCGAAAGAGAATTCCCAAGAAAGAAGAAGGGTGATGCATCGATTCTTATTTCACATGTCCACTGTAACAGTAAGTTCTGTGTCAGAATCAGCCCCATGCAAATGGCTATCTTTTAATATGAATTTTACAGGATTATAATATTTTGGTGATTTTATTTATTTTTTAAATGAAAATCATAATATATATATAATAAATTAAAGTAAATATTATTTTATTAATTTAAATATATTTATTATTGAATTAAGTTAGATTTATTTTAATTTTAGATTTGTTAATACTTAAAGGAGTTAATACGTAAACTTTTTTTTTAATGTAAAATTTGAGGAAAGGTTTACACTTTCATAGATTTGAAGCAACTAATTAAGATGGATAGATTGATTTATATATATTAGCCTTTCGCTCGTGAACTCTCGATAACAAAGGTGCTTTGAAATATGAACTCGATCAATTGAGCTAACCCTCATTGCTAATTTAGACATGATTTACCTGAAACAACATGAAAAATTCCCCCTCCTTTCACCTCCTTCATATTTAATCTATTTTGACATCAGTACCCTTGCAAGTGCATGAAAATTACGCTAATTTCACCCCCTTCACTTCTCTACTCATCATATCCATCCATTTCAACCCATTCACATAGCATCATAGCCCTTGCCCCCTTTTACCCCCTTCAATTCTTGTCACCTTTCAAATTATACGATAAAGTTTGAATTTCATCCCCTTCACCTCTTTTTACATCATAGGGTCCCCTATTCAACCCTTCGCCTCTATCACGTTATAGCTTAATGAGTTCCTTTTGTAAAAAATATAAGCAAAGCAACTTAAATGAAAGAGGAAAGAGTTACTATATGGGTCATACGTAAGCAGATGAACAACTTTATTCTTTCCACCTCTAGTCTCTCATCACATTTTATCCCTACAAACACATCATTAAATACCCCCCTTTGACCTCCTCCCCCATCCCCTCTCATCACATCATAGTCTACCTTTCCCCTTTCCCCTCTCATCACATGTCATATAATCCCTTTCCCTCTTTCCAAATATCTCATTTTATAGGGAGGAGTTATGCATTATTAACTTTCACCCCCTTCACCTCTCTTACTTAATTTACCCTTCATCTCTCATCATCACCTTTCTAATTATAGGGAGTTATACACAGTTGACATGCGAGAAAATGAAAAACTTTCCCCTTTTCACCACCTTCGCCCCTCCTTCCCTTTTCACCTCTTTTCATATTTCAATTTATAGAGTTAGATATGGATAACTTTCACCTAATTCATCTCTTCTCACAACATGGTTCACTTTTATTTCCATCACCTCTCATCATCTACTTCACCTCTCAACAAATTATATGTTGATTTTAAACCCTTTCACCTCTCATCATATATTGGTTGAATTTAATTTACATCCCCTTTCAATCACATCATAGCCCTTTGTTATACCATACTTAGTATTCTTTGACTAAGATGGAAGTGACTAGTCCTATATCACTTTTGCACAAGAATTATAGCCTATTTTATCTTATTCTTTCTACTTTCACAGTTGAAATAGGTAAGAAATTGCTAGTCTCTCTTTGCTAAGTCACAAATGCCTCCAATGTAATGCCTCCTCCCATATTTACTTGGTTTTACAAGCTCTCTAAGGTAAACATGATCTAAGTGTTACTATGACATGACTCGACCTCCAAGTTCTAGTTATGGAAGTGGGGTCTACAAACTTGAAAGTTACTAATACCCCTTAAGAACACCATATAACCCAGAAGTCAGCCAACAACTTCTAGTGGTCAGATCCTGAGATGGAACCTTTGTTAACAAGTTTTACCTCCCAACCACACCCTTAACACATTGTGCATGCAATTGAAAGTCTTGAACCGCACCTATAAGCCTTCCTACATGCTGTTATAATTGAAAATTCCCTATTCTAAGCTAGTGGATGTGAGATCTGCGCCACTTTTTTAGGGCTAGTCATTATACCACTACCTTCAAATGCACAAAACTCTCCAGAATGCAATCTATGATGATAACAAGTATGTGTAATCAATAATCAAGCTAGGTCTCGCTCAAGACAAGTCCAATACATGATGAACATTTCATCAAACATATCGTGAACATGGTAGCTACAGGTCATGAATGCATATTTGATCTAGGTCTTATTAACTTCATCAGAGAAGCATCAAGAAGGCTCAATTCCCTCTCAAGCTAGCTGCAACAACACTTGTTAGCCCATGCATTCATCAATCATTCAATAACTTATCGATCAAGAATAAGATCCATAGTAAGAGTACATCACGTAACCAGGCATATAACCAGAATAAAATCCATGACAAATTAGTCATGAGATCGACATAATAACCAATGCATATGTTCATTGATCACGGTAGGAAAATGACTCATATTAACATATGCAAAATCCAACCAAATCAGGGACTTCCATATACCACCCGACCATAGATTAAGCTGAACCGATCACCCGTGTTCCATATTCCAAGCATGAATGTGGGATCATATGGGTTAAACCAAAATAAAACCAACTAGGGCTTCCAGAGGCCAAACCACCTCAACCCTTAGCCATAGTGATCTCACCTAAACCGATCCAGATATCACTAATACCAAAACAAGCTTGGATGCCTCCAACCTCCTTCACCAACTCCAACAGAATTTTCTTGTCTCCACCCATTCGTCAAGAGTTCCAAGAGAAAGCCCATCTCCACCCTTGGCCCTTGGGATTTTTTCTGAGACCACCTCAACCAAGATCTAATTCTACTGGCCATCCAAAACTTAAACGAAATAAGAAACCCACAACACTATGGTTATCCAAGAAATGGGAAGGCAAGGCTGAAATCACTGTCAATCTAGGAAAATCCCATGCCAATGACAACAAAATAACCAATTAACCACACGTAAGTACCATGCATCCAAATATCGGCAAGTGAACTGCACATTGAACCTATTACTTGCAATGTCCACTTACTGTAGCTACTGATCCAACCTTCATTCCTGCTACCCACAAAATTCCTTTGCTTGATTGTTTAGTTTCTCCAAATCCAAGTGAATGCTAGAATGTTCCACAAATTATCTAAGTGTGCAAGAGAGTAAGAGTATGGAAGAAGAGGGCCAAAATTTAAATTGACCAAAGTTAGAACTGACAAAAGTTGTGAATTGTTTCTTCGATGCCTTTTTATCATTGATGTATAGTCTCTTCCTTTCCCTTCTCCTTTTTTTTTTCATTTTTCTTCATTTTCTCTCTAATTCTCTTGCTTGCATACATGTGCCTCTTCATCTTCCTTTTCTCCTATTTTTCTTTATTTATCATAATTAAATGTCATTTATTGCCTCTTTTCCTTTGTCAATGCCTTTGCCAATTTCCATAGGTATTAATTAACTGCAAGTGATGCCCAGTATAGTGTTTTCCCACTATTCAGCTTGGAATATGTGTCCTGTGACCTTGGTTTTTATTTTATTTACATGGAAAATCAACCAGGGGCTATTACATCCAATAAGGATACAAAATTATAATGCATGCACAAAATTATGTGTTCCCATATGGGGATCATAGGATGCATACACTTATAAAACCCTCATCTTTACCACAACCAACTACATTACCTTTCGTATGTACTGGAGTTTTATGTTGGGAGAGTGACATTATCAATGAGAGTAGGTATCTACTAGAGAAATTGCTTTGGATCCTTATCCCCCCCCCACTCCCCCTGGTTTTATGTTTAGTTTTTACTTTGCTTTGGTTTTAGTAATTCTTTGAGTTTTCCATCCATAGTAAGGTTGGAAACTATAGATGGAGTATAAATTAATAATGGTCCAATCTAGAGGAACCTGAACTTGGGCGAAGACAATACCAAAAACATCAATTGAGTATATTATTTTATTTTTGTTCACATTTTATTAATTAAATAATACATGCCTCTTGTACACACCCCCTCTCATCCCCTTGCTACCCTTTAGTGCCACCCCACACACCCCCACCCACCCCTCCCCCAAACCAAATCTCCCCGCCCCTCCCCATGGTAATTCAATGTCACTCTTAATGTTTGTTATATTTTTTAATTGAGGATGATGTTTCTAGAATGAGTACATATGCAAATTTGGAACTGTAATTTGAAATTCATATGAGAAAGGTTTTAGTGGTTGTATATGTTCAGGGGTTGCAACATGTTTATGTTGAATATCATCATCACCCAGTGTGCGTAGAGAAGAGAAAGCCAATTTCAAACTTGTATGTTACCTTCCAATAACTTCCCTTTACTTTTTTTTGTTGAAGTTCATAGTTGAGGGAAGTTGTAAATTGATCATCGTTACTCTATCTATTGGTGAGACCATAACCCACTCACCAAGGATATTTTCTTTACAAAGGGGTAAAATCCCTCTACATAAAATTAATGAGTCCAATGGGAAAGGATTCTTTGAAAATTTTCCCTTATCAAGTAGTTTCTCTAATACCTTGCAAACTTAAAAGTTTTCCCAAGTCCTTGTTTTTGCCTTATTTTTCTTAAGATAACCTAATTTAGAAAAATTAAAAATATTTCATTTATTTTATTTTTTATTTTTAAGTGTCTTGTGTTTTCCCTTGCATGTTGTGTCTTTCACAACAAAGCAAGCTTATTGTGAGTGCCCCATAGAGACTATAAGTTGCTAGTTAGAAACTAGACAACCACTTTTGTAGTTGACTAAAAATGTTTTTTGAAGTCTAGTTCTTCTACTTTTTGAGTTTCCCAACAAGCTTGGAGTATATTTTCTCTTATCTTTGATATTTCCCATTAGGAACTTGAGTTTTTATTTTTTATTTTTTATTGTTTGTGCTTAAAAAAAAAAAGAAAATTCAAAAAATATTTTCTCCTTTTATGCATTTGAAAGGTTGCATTGCATAACATTCAATTTTCTTATGTTTATAATTGCACAATATGAATTGCATAAGTTTCTTCCATTGTTGTTTTCAAAAGTAGCCTAGATCTTCAGAAACTTTGAGTTAATTAGTTTTAATTGACAGATAATTGTGTGTGGACGCATTTTTCATATTTCCTTCTTTGGTTATTGGGTTTGAAAAGATCATTAGTTTCATCACTACAAACCTTGGATAACAATATCTTAATAAAAAAAACATTAATCTAATATTAATCTAGACTTTTTCATTTAAAAAAAATCAATAATTGTCTAGAATTTTAGAGCCTTCACATAGGTTTGGAAATCCAATTCTCCAAGGTCATGAAAAAAAATTAGGACTAGTAAAGAGTGTGAAATCCTAAAGAGTGTGAAATCCATTAGTAGAAAAATACATTTTTTAGGAAAGAGTGTCTCATATGTGCATCAAGCGCAAGGTCAAGCTAGGTAAATCAAGAGATTATCTCCTTTTACTTGTTTAGTGGGCTATGTGTAGTAGGGAATGATGCTATAATTGGAAAATACTCAAGGTGACACCTACTCTATAGAGTTTTAGGTGTAGGATGAAATCTTATGCTTCCCATCCAACATAGACACCTAACCCATGCCTTCTTGCTTTGTTTCCAATTATGAAGTTTTAACCGTAGTTGTTTTTCATAGGTTTTTGTGCAGGTCAATGCAAGTGGGAAGTTATTGTGGTACTTGGAAAGGATGCATAACATTTATATCAACTCACTTGTAAGGTTCCCATATTCATAAGGTTACTCAAATCTTAGGCAATTATTGTGTGAGTTAACATAACTATCTCATATACCTTCATTTCTTGGACTTGGGGGTTAATATGTTATGAACCGTGTGCCTAAACAATGATAAGAAGCCAATAGTTATAGTCCAATTCAATGGGTAAACCACCATTTAGGTTAAATACAATGTGTAAGACAATATTTGATGATCCTAAGACTAGCTCTTGTTGGTGTATATATAGGAGACAAAGGTACCATTCAAATTTAAGGGTATAATGAAAGGCTCTAGTTGACCTCTTAATATAAAAAATAAATCAATAATGAATTCTTATGAGGGCCTTAATATAGGGGTCCAAGGGCCTTAACATATCCCCCCAATTTTAAAAAATATTTTCAAAGCTTGTAATTGAGGGTGTTTGATCATGAACTGCTCATTTTCCCATGTATTTTCTTCTAGAGGCATATTCTTACACTCAAGACTAGGTAATCCATAATGATTATATTCTTAGGATACAAAGAACACTAATCCATAACGTTTTATAGTTCGAGAATCAACATCCATCCTTCATCTAATTCTAGAAGTTCTATTTGCACTTGCATAGTTTGTTTCATAACCTTTTTCAAGCAAGAAACAAGAAAAACCTTATGAATATGAGAAGAAGGAAAATATAACTCATATGTCAGTTGTCCAATCCTGCAAATAATCTTGTAAGGTCCATAAAATTTTGGAGATAATTTCTTATTCTTCTTTTGGTTGAATGTAGATTGCTTTTAAGGTTGTAGTCTCAGGAATACCCAATCAATCTTCTCCAATATCTTTTGATTTCATGTTGATCTACTTTCTACTTCATTATATTTTGTGCCATTTTAAGGTTTTCCTTAATAGTTATTAAATTTTCTTTAGTATTCTCCATATGTGACTCTAATTCATGTACTTTGGACTTACCTTGTAAAAAATATGAGATACTAGGAGTTTGATATCCATAAAGAGCCTTGAATGGGGTCATTTTAATAGAAATATGATAAGTATTATTATACCACCATTCCATGATGGGAATCCACTTCATCAATTTAGATTTATTTTTTAAAGAATAACATGATATAAAACCCTATAAACATTTGTTAACTATTTATTTTTGACCGTCTATTTGTGTATGATATGTTGAACTCATTTATAGTGTTGTTTCACTCATCTTCTATAATTCTTTACAAAAATTACCTATGAATTGTGTATCCATGTCACTTGCTATTACCTTAGAAAGACAATGAAGTCTATGAATTTCCTTCATAAAAATTTTTCCACTTGGCTTGCTATGTATGTACTTTGAATTCCACACAAATGTGCATATTTTGTGACTCCATGAATTACCACAAAAATGAAATATTTACCTTCATATTTTGGTAACTCTCTAATGAATTCCATTGATATCTCTTGCCATATTTTTTTAAGGATGTGTAATGGCTGAAATAACCTTGGATAATTTACCATATCTTCTTTATTTCTTTGGAAAACTCGACATTCATTTACAAATTTTTGAATATATTTTTTTATTCCTTCTGAAAAGAAATCTATTTTGATCCTTTGATATGTTTTAAGGAACCATGCATGTCCTTCCATTAGAGAGTCATGTGACTTCCTTAATATTTGTTACTTAAAGTTTGAATAAGTTCATACAAATATTTTACCCTTATACGAAAGTATATCTCCTTTCCACTCCCAATGTTCCATAGATTGCATTCCTTCCCCTATACATTGTATTTTTTGTTTAGTACTATTATCATTTTCCCATACATGGAAAGCATCTTCTAGTGATACTAGAATAGAGGATGTAATTGAATATAAACTTCAGACTTCTTCTATTCTAGAAAAAGCATTTATTTCCACATTTTCCTTCCCCTTCTTGAAAATTATTTCAAAATCAAACCCTTGCTTTTTTGCAAGCCATTTTTGTTGCTCTTCGAATGACAATATTTTCTCCAAAAAGTAATTTTGGATATCATGGGTATATCTTGACTTTAAATTGTCTCCCAATGAGATACTATCACCATTTTTTATTGCATGCACCATTTCTTCTATTTTAGTTTCATATGTTAATTTCATCAAATATTTTCCTTTCAATTGTTTGCTTTCAAAATCTAATGGTATCACTTCTTGCATCAAAACTGCTCCAGTCCCTTTTCCAAATGCATCACATTCTGTTATGAACTTTTTCCCAAAATCAACCATTTCCAATACTCGTGTAGAAGACATGACATCCTTTTGTTAGAGCCAACGGTGTGCAGCAGATAAATAATATACACAACAAATAAATCATGCACAGAAGACACAGGAAATTAACGTGGTTCACCCAACCAATCTGGGCTACGTCCACCAAACATAGGCATCGAAAATCTTTATTATCAAGCAGGAGATTACAAAAAATAATCAATTTCCTCACAAACTCTCTCACACCCTCCAAAACAATCCGTATGGACACCTGTTTTATAGCTAAGAGAATCTAACTGCCTCATAAATCCTCTTACATCAAATATAGGATGCATTAACTCTCTCCCAACAACCTGGAGCTAATCTAGCAACAAATTCCTATTGTTGTCACACATTAGAGATTTTTGCCTACTTTGTGAAAACAGAAAATCTCAACAATCTCCACCTTGACAACAATTAGCTTGATACCCTGTTTGTTTATTATTTTATCTTTTCTGCAAGCCACGAGAAGCCAAACACCAATGTAGCTTCTCTAACAAAATTGGTTTCGTGAACATGTCTGCACAATTCTCCTTTGTATGCACCTTTTCAAGAGAGACTCCCCTTTCAGTGATAAACTGTCTTACAAAATGGTACTTGATCGGTATATGATTTGATTTACTATGATAGGCCGGATTCTTAGCCAAATGTATTGCACTTTGACTGTCACAAAATAACTTGATGTTGTCATGCAACCTACCAAATTCACGAAACAAACCTTTCAACCAAATCGCTTCTTTGCAAGCATGATAAGTAGCAATGTATTCTGCTTCCGTAGTGGATAAAGCAACAATGTTTTGTAGCTTTGACATCCAGTTGATAGCCCTGCAAGAGTAAAGACGTACCCTGAAGTTGACCTTCTCTTATCCAAATCACCTGCAAAATTGGAATCAACATACCTGCAAACAAATTCACTATTCTTATTGTAAGTGATATAATAACTACTTGTGCCTCTCAAATACCGAAGCACCCATTTCACTGCCAGTGTTCTTTACCCGGATTTGCCATGTACCTGCTGACAACCCCAACTGCATGTGAAATATCTGGTCGAGTACAAAACATCGCATACATTAAACACCCTACTACATTGGCATATGGAATTCGAGACATATAATCCTTTTCTTCATCTGTATTAGGACATAAACTCGAAGAAAGCTTAAAATGGAAAGCTAAAGGGACTGAAATAGGCTTCACATTATCCATACCAAACCTCAAAAGTATTTTCTCAATATACTTTTGTTGTGATAGCCATAGCTTACCATTGCTCCTGTCTTTGAAAATCTCCATGCCCAAAATCTGTCTTGCTGCTCCTAGATCTTTCATATCAAATGTCCTTGCCATCTGAGCCTTCAACCTGTTGATTTCTTCTATGCTTTTGCTTGCTAAAAGCATATCGTCAACATACAATACTAAGATAATGAATATGCCATTTTTTAATTGCTTAAAATAAACACAATGATCATATTCACTTCTAACATATTTCTGACTCAACATGAAAGAATCAAACTTCTTATACCACTGCCGAGGCGACTGCTTCAGGCAATATAATGACTTCTTGAGCCTGCAGACAAATTTCGCATTGCGATGCTGAACAAACCCTTCCGGTTGTTCCATATATATTTCCTCATCTAAATCACCATGTAGAAATGTAGTCTTAACATCTAACTGCTGCAACTCCAAATCAAACAAAGCCACTAATGCTAACACAATTCTAATTGAAACAATTTTAACCACTCACGAAAAAATCTCATGAAAGTCAATACCAGCTTTCTGAGAAAACCCTTTTGCAACCAGCCGCGCTTTGTACCTGTCTTCCATATCATTCACACCTCGTTTCAGCTTGAAGACCCATTTACACCCCACAGTTTTCCTGCCTTTCGGAAGCTCCACCAGATCCCATGTGCCATTTTTACTCAAGGCCATCATTTCGTCCTTCATGGCTGCTTTCCACTTGTCACTTTTTGAACCTTCTATTGCTTCTAGATAGCACAGAGGTTCATTGTCATTACCAGTAAATGCAACAGAAGTGACATAATCATCATACCTTCTCGGTGGCCGTTTGATTCTTGTCGACCTCCTTAAGGATGTTTCTGGCGCTTCCTCGATTGGCTGACTACCACCTGTAGGAACTTCTTGCCGATCAGTATCTGAGACCTGTTCATGATCTAAACCTGAACCATGTTCATTTTCTGATTCTGAAACCTGTTCATGACTAGTATCTGAACTATGGTCATCATGACTATCATTAGAAATGCTATCAAACTGAATGTGCTGAAAGTCAGATACATCATCTTGTTTCAATCGACTATCTACATCTAACTGTACAAGAGAGGATTCATTAAACTTTACATCTCTGTTGATGATGATTTTGCGGGTAGTAGGATCCCACAATCTATTTCCCTTTGTTTCAACACCATACCCAACAAAGATATACCTTTTAGACTTTGGATCTAACTTAGTTCGCTGGTGTTTAGGCACTAGAGCATATGCATCACAACCAAACACTCTGAGT